>OZ020290.1:3352015-3399783 GCA_963971205.1 Aethes cnicana | reverse complement strand
CGGCCGCGCCCGGCTCCGGCGCAGCGAGACACACGGACGACCGAGACCGACGCTCTCACAGTATGTCACCAAAACATTAGGGGTTTAAGCTCCAAAACAAATAAATTAGAAGTTTTACTTAGCGACGACCTTAACTGTGATATTTTAGTAATAAGTGAACATTTTTTACGGAGTAACCAAATTGAATCTGTTACTCTAACTAATTTCAATCTATTGTCACATTATTGTAGACCAACGATCGAGCGCGGTGGAAGCTGCATCTATGTCAAAACCCATCTCAAAGCCATTAACAGACCCGATTACCGCGACCTATCTGAAGAGCAGATCTTCGACGTATGCGCCGTCTATTTACTGGACCATAACGTCCTAGTTGTAGGCGTATATCACTCTAATTTAACAAGTCATGACGCATACCTAAACCTGTTCAATAAACTCTTAGAGAAAATTAATGATGATAACCTGACAGCTATTGTAATGGGAGATGTGAACATTGACCTTCTTACAAATACACCCGTAAAGAGGAAACTGCAAGACATACTATACGCGCAAAGATTCAATCAACACGTCAAAGAAGCAACACGATTAGACGGCACAAGTTCCACTTTGCTAGACCACGCGTACTCGAACATCCGAGACGGCCGTGTGTCCGCGAGCTGCGTGCACACGCACCTCAGCGACCACGCGGCGCAGCGGCTCTCGGCGCCGCGGCCCGCACGCGTCCTGCCATCAAAACGCATCACTAAACGGGTATTTAGTCAAAAAAATAAGTCTGCGTTCGTTAGCGCTCTTGATTCAATCGACTGGCTGGCAGTGGTAAATAAGTATCGCCATGATTGTAACTTGTTTGCAAAATCAATTATCAATATCCTGACTAACACACTAGAAACACATATACCAGTCAAATCCGTCGTGATACACTCCAAAAATAATCCATGGGTAGACTCCGAATTAATTAATATGAAATTGCTCGTTTATGATCTTATTCGTTTATCCAAAAATAATATAGAAGACTCCAAACTAGCCGATTCCCTATCAAAATTATCAAAATCCTACAATCACAAAATTAAAACTAAGCGTACCACGTATTTCAATTCATTAATTCACAACAATCCAAACAAGTGCAAAGCTATGTGGGCCGCCATAAACCTGGAGCTGGGCCGAGGGGCGCGCGAGCGCGTGGACTTCACCGACGTGGTGCTGGACGCCGCCGGCCGCCCCTTCGCCAGCAAACGCCAGCTGCTGGACGCCTTCAACCGCGAGTTCGTGACGGCGGCCGCCGCCGACCCGCGCGCCTGCCTCGCGCTCATGGCAAACCAGCGCGCCGCTAGCGACTCGTCAATATGGTTAACGCCATTCACTCCAGACGAAATCTTCAAAATATTTAAGACTAATATAGCTTCTAAAAACAGTTTGGATATATACGGTTTATCCGCGAACCTACTGAAATATGCCAGTCCTGCAATTAGCTACGTTCTATCTCATCTATTCAATTGCTGTATGAAATTCGGTATATACCCCGAAACCTTGAAGAGGGTTAAAATTACTCCACTCTATAAAGGAAAAGGGAAGAAGTCGAGCACAAAATCCTACCGCCCAATATCCATTGTTCCAGGGCCCAGTAAGCCCTTCGAGGTGGGACTGAATAATAGACTCCTATCTTTCTGGGCTAAAAGAAACATCTTGTCTGACAGTCAGTATGCCTACCGAGCCGGCCGGTCCACCACCGACCTCGTGCGAGAGGTCACGCGGAGCGTGTTGCGCGCGCGCGAGGCGGGGCGGCACGCGGCGGTGCTGTGCTGCGACCTGTCGCGCGCCTTCGACACTGCGGACCATACCCTCGTCGCTGAAAAGCTGAACCACTACGGCATCAGCGGCCCGGCTCTCAACCTCGTGCTGTCGTTCATGACGGACAGGGCCCAGGTCGTCGTGGGCGATGAAGGTCGGGCATTATCCTCGGACCTCCGTAACATAATGGGCGTCCCTCAAGGCTCGTGTCTCTCGAATACTTTATTCAGCATTCTGCTTAATGACCTGCCAGAGGCTATAAAAAATGCTGAAATATACATGTACGCCGACGATGTTACAGCAGTGATCACCACACGTAAGAGGCACGAGCTGGAGGCAGCGCTCAATGAGGTTCTGGGGCAGCTTCACGACTGGTTTAAGTCGAACGGCCTGGCCCTAAACAAGGACAAAACGTGCTTCCTGGCGATTCAGCTTAACGGTCACGTGAGCCCGTCTTTCAGCGTGCGGGCGGGCGACGCCCCTATACAGCGCGTCGCCTGCGCGAGGCTCCTCGGGTTCCACGTGGACGATGCGCTGACGTGGGTGGAGCACACGGAGGCGCTATGCGAGCGACTGGGTGGCGCGTGCTTCGCGCTGCGGCGGCTGGCGCGCACGGCGGGGCGCGCGGCGCTACGCGAGTGCTACTTCGCAACTGTGCACTCGCTGCTCTCGTACGGGACAGAGCTCTGGGGGAGATCCTCACAGTGGCGCCGCGTGTTCTCGATGCAGAAGAGAGCAGTGCGGGCCATGGCTGGCGTGCCAGACGATGCTCCAGCGCAGGAGTTCTTTAAAGAATTTCGCATTCTTCCTCTACCTTGCCTATTCATATACCAGGTGGCACAATTTACGCACGAAAATTTGCATCTGTTTAAGCGCCAAGGGTCCAACACTAAATACCCTCTCCGCAGCAACGAGCACGCAGATCGTCTAGTCGCGGACAAGCACAAGCTCGCCAAGTCCGAACGTTGCGTATACTACTCGGGGCCCAGCGTGTACAACCGCTTGCCTAAACATATAATGGATGCAGCCTCCACCACGCTATTCAAAAATAAACTTAAAATATGGCTGCACGAAAAATTGTTTTACAATTATAATGATTTTTTCGACTTACCGCTTACATTATAAGCTACTTATTAATTTAATAACGTAATTGTATTAAGTATTAATGTACTATGCTGTACATCTGAAAATAATGTATTCTTATTTAATGTAATTGACCTATAACAATTGTTATGAATAAAATATTTCATTTCATTTCATTTCATTTCATTTCAAGGCTCGCCACTCAGACCGGTCCTGTGCTACTTGCTTCCACCGGTTTCCCGCGACCTTCACGAGGTCGTCGCTCCATCTTGTTGGAGGCCTACCGACAGCTCGTCTCCCGGTTCGCGGGCGCCACTCGAGAACTTTCCGGCCCCATCGGCCATCAGTCCTGCGAGCAATGTGCCCCGCCCACTGCCACTTAAGGCTCGCAATTCTTCGGGCTATGTCGGTGACCCTAGTTCTACTGCGGATATCCTCATTTCTGATTCTATCACGCAGAGAAACCCCGAGCATAGCCCTCTCCATTGCCCTCTGAGTGACTTTGAGCCTTCTTATGAGGCCCATCGTAAGCGCCCACGTCTCGGAACCATAAGTCATCACTGGCAACACACACTGGTCGAAGACTTTCGACTTGAGACACCGCGGTAATTTGGACGAAAAGACACTGCGAAGCTTCCCGAACGCTGCCCAGCCGAGTCGGATTCGACGATTGACCTCTTTCTCGAAGTTGGACCTACCTAACTGGACTGTTTGTCCCAGGTATACATAATGGTCAACAACTTCGAGCGCAGAGCCTCCGATTATTACGGGAGTTGGCACAACATGGACATTAGACATAATTTTCGTCTTGTCCATGTTCATTTTAAGACCAACTCGATCGGAAACTCTGCTGAGGTCAGCGAGCATAATACTGAGGTCCTCCATGGTCTCAGCCATGAATACAATATCGTCGGCAAATCGAAGGTGAGAGATGTACTCGCCATTAACATTGATGCCTCGACCTTTCCAGTCCAGCACCTTGAAAGCATCCTCCAATGCAGCGGTGAACAGCTTCGGAGAGATCACATCTCCTTGTCTGACTCCCCGCTGCAGTGGAATAGGCTTCGTGGTCTGGTCCTGTAGTCGGACGGACATGATGGCATTTTCGTACAAACACTTCAACACTTCGATGTACCGGTAGTCAACTTGGCACCTCTGGAGAGACTGCAGCACAGCCCAAGTCTCGATCGAATCGAAGGCTTTCTCGTAGTCCACAAATGCAAGGCAAAGGGGGAGGTTATACTCTTCGGTCTTCTGTACAACCTGCCGCAACGCATGTATGTGGTCTACGGTACCTTTTCGGAAACCGGCTTGTTCGGGAGGCTGGAATTCGTCAAACCTGCGGGCGAGACGGTTCGTAATGACTCTCGAAAACAGCTTGTAAACATGGCTCAGAAGTGAGATGGGTCTATAATTCTTCAACAAGGTGTTATCACCTTTTTTGAAGAAGAGCACCACCACACTTCTGTTCCATGCTCGCGGCGTTCTCCCTTCATGAATGACGGAATTAAACAGCGTCTGAAGGGCCTTAAGGACTGGTTTACCACCCGCCTTCAGGAGTTCGGCTGTAATTCCGTCGTCACCAGGGGCTTTGCCGTTCTTAAGCTGTTTGAGAGCCATACTAATCTTGTACAGGCTAACGTCCGGGATATCTTCGGTATAGTGTCAGGTTAATCTAGCTCTAGGGTCTTTAGCTGGATCAGCGACGGGTGTTCGGGTTGTCGTGTATAACTGTCCGTAGAACTTCTCGACTTCTCCCAACAGCTCCGGTTTGGATGAAATGATCCTGCCATCTTCGGTCTTCAGCTTTATTGGCCAAAGCCAATTGGCTTTGGCCAATAGACAGATCTTTGGCAAACACCTTCGAGCCTCTGTTACGCTCAATAGCCTTTTCAATACTGTTGGTATTGAATCGGCGTACATCACGCTTCAGAGACTTCGAGATCCGTCTATTGAGCTGCCGATAATGACAAGCGTCACCTGAAGACTGCAGAATCATTTTACTTCTCACCTCCATGAGCTTAAGGGTTGGGTCTGAGATTTTCTTGGTTCTTATACGGCGGGTCTTGAAGAACTTAGACCCAACCGTATGAACAGCTTCCACAAACCCGTCGTTATAATTTTTATTTATAAGTTATTTTTAGTTCTCGTTTTTAGTTTTATTTTTATTGTAAGTATTTTAGTTTGTGCTGAAATAAATTCTTATTTACTAGTACCTACCTATGGGTCAAGCAAAACGTTGTGATGATATTTCCCACAGCATCGCATCTATCGATTCTACACGGGTTTTTTTTTCGATTTCGTAAACTATTGGGATTGATGGATCAATTCCGTTGAAATTTTAAAAGTACTTAATTGATTTGATAGGTGATGCCACATTGCAGTATTTATTTGTATGGCAATTCCATAAATAATTCATATTACCTACCTATATGTAAATGTGAGACTGTTACCTACTCCCGTAAAAATGCAAAGCTCTAACAGGGTCCATGTGTTATAGACATGCTGATTGTATTATATTAATAAAATAAGTAAACAAAACTTCTTCTTACAGAGCTTTATAAAATTATACAAACAGGTGTGACAACTCGTCATCTCTTAATTCCTCCTACATTCGGTTCGCAATGCGCATGGGTCAACAAAAATAAAACGTACCTACAACAATCTATCTTTCAAAGAGGTAACAAACAGGAAAAGCTTTGGACTGTTTACGTAAAGGACCCTTTTATTACACTTCCGGAGCGTACAGGCCGTGTAAGGTTGTTCCATTCAAATTTGTATTGAATTCATTTTGCCGAGGCGTCGTCTACCGACAACATTAGACAATAGTACATTATTGCCGAGGTCCGGAAAGTAAGGGATTGCCTGACGGGCTCGGCGTGCATGCTGAGTATCATGGTGCATGCAAAGGTAGGTAGCGAGGCAGGCTATCCCTCTCTCCACCAAGGATTAAGGAATACATAGTGCTTTTCTCGAACAAGGAAATAATGAAAAAAGCTAATTAGAATATACCAACTCACGTGAGTTGATTTTGATGAAAACATGCACTTAGCAACGTCAGCGCTAAAGCACAAATATAAAATTAAGAACTCGATCACCTACTTACATTTTGCCGCCATCCCACCATCGCTATTGTGTTTCTTTTATGGGCATTAGGCACATTTCCGAGCACTTTGAGAAATATATTTGTTTTTACTAAAGCGCAGAAATTTAGTGTCATCATAGAATATAATAGGCTGCGTTCCGAAACGCGCTCAGAGAGCTCACAGCACCTTGCATCCCTTTTCCTCTTGAAAGTCGAGTCGTAAGAGGAAAAAGGATGCAAGGTGCTGTGACGCTCTAAGAGCAATTCGGAACGCAGCCATAGTCAACGCTTAAGAGTAGGAGGGTTTACTCCGAACGTTGGCAACGTCGCAAATAGCTGTCATAGTACATTACAGACCTAGGGTGGTGAATTCGTAAATGTCCCAGATCGCAGGTTTCTGTGGCCCGAACCGAAGGTGAGGGCCATAAATATGCGATCTGGGGCTTTACGAATTACCGCCCGTTGTTTGTCAAAAGTTTTACATCTTGCCTTGGCCAAGAAGTGAGATTTTCTCTCCGCGTAGCGGGCAGAAAATCCCACTTTACGGCCAAGGGTGATGTAAAATTTGCTGTTTTCATTAATTTCTGAATATTACTGAATGAAAACATGAATTATCGCTCTATGGTTGAATAAAACATTAAGTATGGATTACAACAGTTATCATAGGAACACGAAATTTTTAGTATTATGGAAGTAATATCTTTTCAAAACTTTCCATCGCAGTTTCCATGCATTTTATTAACCAACAAATATAAAACGAGACGCGTCGTTCAACCATAGAAGCATATCTTCCTTTTTAATTCAGCAATATATTGGGAAATTAATAAAAACAGCGAAACATTTGACAGCTATATGCGACGTTGCCAACTTTCGGGATAAACCCTCTTACAGTGGGTTGTCAATGTCTCCGATCGTCCCGATCGATCGCTGCGGCTTGCGGCCGACATGATTTTTATCCATATTTTTTGCCTTTACTTGTTATTATATTTACTTACCAAAATAATAATTTAAGGAAATGTTTTATTATTATTTAAAATAGCAAGTAAAGGCAAAAAATATCGAACAAAACTCATAAAGGACTCTAAAGCTTTTTATTTCGTCCAAGAATCAGGTGTAATTCCTAAACCCAACTGATAGAATCATCTAATTTTATGACGTGTGAATATGTGGCCAATTTGCTGAATGAATGTTTGAATTTGATACTCAACCCTGCGCGAGGTACGAGTACATAGGCTACGCAAGCAACAGCTTGGGCTTCTATAACATGCGTATGGATTGTAAATGACCAGCTCATTCAATCTGCTGTGTCAGTACCTCGTAACCACCGTTTTATTGATTATCGATTTAACCATAAGACGATAACTCCGCTGAGGGCTCGGAAAAATGGCAAAGGTGCGGCGATGGAAGCAATGACTCGCCAATTATTTAATTGTATATAGTTACTACTTAGCGGGCTATTGTCTTGAAAAGGAAACTGGGGCTATATTCGAAGTCTTTAAATATGGATCTCGCTGTTCCCTTTCCCTATAGGATCGCTCACGCGTCGCGTGAACTTTAAGCAGCTATATTTAAAGTTCAACTAGACGCGTGAGCGATCCTATAGGGAACAGCGAGATCCCTATGACTTCGAATATAGGCCCTGTGCTGTTAAGCGATTCAATAATATAGGGACGCGATTACCCATAGTTATTCAATGTTATATAAAAGCGAAAATAACTCCGTATGTCTGTCCGTCTGTTATCATTTGACGCTTTTAACCGCTGCTGGACCAATTTAGAGGAAATTTGTTAAGGACATACTTAAATTTCTTGTTCCGGGGAAGGACACACTTTTTATCACGGAAAACCTTACCCAATAGTATTAAACTAGCAATATTTGTATATATATATTGTAGGTGTATATATTTGTAATCGCGTTCTCCAAAACGGCTTTAACGATTTCGATGAAATTTGGAATATACGCTTACGGGGGTGACAAATCGATCTAGCTAGGTCTCATATCTGGGAAAAATCGTTTTTATCGCCCAGGTACCTACTTATAATTCAAACGCGAACTCTATAACCGAGTTTCACGTATGTACCTATAGAGTATTTGAGGCCTCTAGGGGCTCATGAAATTTAACTAAATGTTTTCAACTTTCTGTATGTGTTAAACTTGATCAAAGTGGGCAGTTCTAAAGGTTCCCAACAAGCCGTGGTAGCCTAGTGGTTCGACCTACCGCCTCTCATGCAGAGGGTCGGAGGTTCGATGCCGGCTCGCACCTCTAAGTTTACTTAGGTACGTGCGAAATTCAATTTGAATTTACCACTGAGCTTTTCGGTGAAGGAAAACATCGTGAGGAAACCTGCACTCATCTGCGAAGTAATTCAAAGATGCGTGTGAAGTCCCCAATCCGCACTCGGCCCGCGTGGGGACTATAGCCGCGTGGGGACGCAAATAGGCTGAAGTAGTAGTAGTAGTAGTAAAGGTTCCCAGATGCTTTCAGTTCACTGACCTGACCTATGGTGAAAAACATTAAGTACTAAGTAAGTAACACTTTATTGTACAAAAACAAAGTACCTAGTATAAAAACACAAAACAGAAAACAGGCAAATATACAAAGGCGAGCTTATCCCTTTAAGGAATTTCTTCCAGCTAACATTAACTGTAAGTGTGGAGTATTTTATAAAGTAAATCAATTATTGAACCTAAGTATTTAATGCAACGTCCTTACCGCCAACCTACTTATTGCTTTCCCGAGAAGGCTTTAATCTTAAATCCCGTGGATTAGGACCTTCACACACAACGGTATCTATAGCTATAGGTAGGTTACTGAACGTAGCTATGGCTGCCTACAGCTATGTTTATTACTGTATTTGGACTTTTTCGCGAAGTATTAGAGTATTACTAGCTTCTGCCCGCGACTTTGTCCGCGTGGAATTCGGTAATAGCGTTCCGGCGGGAACTATACGTTTTTTCGGGATAAAAAGTAGCCTAGGTATATGTTGACGAGTATTATAAACTACCCCCATACTGTTGGTTGGTATACATATAGACTACTTTTTATTCCGAAGAAACGAATGGAATTAGGTACCGAATTCGATGCGGACGAAGTCACGGGCAGAAGCTAGTAATACTTCGTGAAAAAGTCCAAATACAATAAGTAATAAACATTTGCCGGTAATTAAGATATATATTTGACACATGACGTTTGACGTACAAAAAAAAAAATGAAAAAAAAAAAGTAAGTAAGTTATTACATATATGTCTATAGTTATTATTGATGTTGGCAGTAGTGTTTGTTTATTTTTGTTTTAGATTGGTGTTGGCGGACAGCCTACCGTACACAAGTAGATAGGTATACCGTTAAAAACCAAAAGGTTACTGGCAGTGTGCTATCCAACCTCGACACTGGCAGAATCATCAACAAGTTGATGGGGCCATCTACCTACACCCAAAATTGAATTTAATTGAAATTTAAGTAAGTTATTATAGAAAGAACATAAGTAAAGCTGAAATGAACACGTAACCCACAAAATTGAGTTAATTCACAAATATTATCATTATCACAACCTTGACTGCTCACTCTCAGTCGTGGCTAGGCGCGCGTCGGGCGCGTCGCGGTTAGCACGACATCTTACAAGGCGCGTGGATTAAGCAATAGTAGTCTCTGCGTCAAAGGCTTAAGTGCTTCGCAGCGCGCCTTCCAAGAGGTGTGATGCTATACGAGACTTCCAAACGTATACAAGGATCGTGAACTAGAGATGGGCCGACTACGGATTTTGCCGACTGGCCAGTCGGCCGACTAATCGGTTTTCAATTTGCCGATTAACCGGCCGACTAGTCGGCAATGCCGATCGTAGGATTTTGCTTAGTTCGGGTGAACTTGGAAACGTTCGTTTCGCTTCGTCCGTCGCGCTATTTGTTACCTAACCCTATACCATGCGTTCATGTTTTGACTTTTGACCAGTTTTGTTTACGTTCTTTCTGTGCCGGCGTGTTGCACGACAAAAAAGATAATTAAAACCCTAATAATATAGTATTAAATTTCATAGATAAAAAAAATGGTTTAACTTCTATTCCCTATAGGCAATAAAGTGCCGAATATTCGGCATTTTTTGCCGACTAGTCGCCGACTAATCACCGACTAGAAATAACGCCGGCCCATCTCTAACGTGAACACATTAACGTCATATTTGTTTGCGCAGAATCTCTATGGATGTAAGGTATAAATTACCAGAGGCATCCGCTCGTGCATTGCACTCGGTTATTTATTACATTCATTAAATGTAGTGAACTCTGAGAAGCACAAAGTCAACAAATCATAATAATTACTCATAGGTAAAGTAAAATGGTACCTACATACATTTTGATGCGCAAGTGCGAAAAGTTTGTGAGGATTTCCTGCGTGGACTTCCTATAGGGACTTCATAGGTATATACATTTATATGACAACCATTTTTAATATTTTTAATAGTAGTTTATGGAACTGCTACATAATAAAGGTCCTTAAAACACGAGTGTGTGAGAGTGGGTCCACAATGACGGCAATTCGAATACTCAATGTCTCACATTCGATTTTCAAAAATCATAGACTAAGTAGAGCCGACATTTGAATTTGGAACAAATTTTCGTGCAGTCTATGTTTGAAATTTAAACGTCATTACAGCATCGATATTGATTTTGTAAAATGAATTTTACTGTATGACCACAGATAGGAAATTGGTTTTGACAGAACTGGCTGTCATTACGACCGATTTTTGAACGCATCATAGAGAATTCTATTTCTATAGATCATTAGCTGTAATTAATTGCACTAGTTGTGCAGTAGCCACACATAAAGAGAAGAAGAAGTAGCTGTAATTCCAGCTTAATTTGGGTTAAACCATTTCTGCGTGTAGAAATAAATCAATTCTCATTATTTAGCTTAGTGCCAACACGATATAAATAAAAATAATTGATGATTGTTTTCAACACCCTTCAACAACTAACGAGAAAAGTTTCGATATAAATGTGCAAATAAAATAACTATACTACGAAACTGTGCTACAAACTACATACATTGTAAACGAAAACTTCAATCTAATAGTAATAATCACTGATTATAGTAATTATTAATCAGTTGTGAAACTTTTTATTTTTACTAAATTTTTGTGTATGAACATTTTTATTTAATACTTTGGTATACCCAGTATGCTGTCCCGCACCATCTGAAGGCTCCACTGAAAACCAGCGCTGCTGCCACACTCCGTGTGACAACAGCACATGCTGAGTGGAGACCTTTTCAGTTGCGGCATGTCACATAGCCTGTAATATTTGTTTATATGTTTTCTAAGAATGTCGTCTGTATGTGCATGTCTGCTTTCTGAATAAACTTTTCTTTATCTAAACTAAAACGCTCCACTAACAGCTCATTTGTAAGAACGAGAAAGAGAAAATATTATTATACCCACTTACTAACGAGCTCCTGGATTCACATACACGGTACCTACAGGTAAGATAATGACATCAATGATGGACGACTCTATTAATGGATCATATTACTGGCACAAAGGTATTATTCTAGAGTAGGCAACGCATTCAAGATCTTAATTTATGGTTTCTTAATAAGAAAATGGCTTGTGCGCTGTTACATATTTTATCATACTACATAAAAAAAAAAAAACAAATCATTCATATAGGCAAAATGTGGTTGATAGATGGCCTGTCTATATTAGTCTAGGGCAAAGATATAATATATACCTATCCGGCCAAAGCAGAATTATATTTTTCACGCCTCCGATTCGAAAAGGAGTACTTTGTTCCCCGTTTAGAGGGAGCAAAATGCGATTTTGCTCCCTCTCCATTTCTATCCCACAAACAGGAAACAAAGTAAGATTTTGCTCTCTAGGGACCAAAGTACGATTTTGTTCCTTGCTGTTACTGGTTTTCTCATAGGAGGAGTGAAAAGCAGAGTGTCTAACACGGTAGCAATAGTACGTTACAGACCTAGGGTGGTGAATTCGTAAATGTCCCAGATTGCAGGTTTCTGCAATCTGGGACATAAATATCCGATCTGGGGCTTTACGAATTACCGCCCGTGGTTTGTCAAAAGTTTTACATCTTGCCTTGGCCAAGAAGTGAGATTTTCTATCCCACTTTACGGCCAAGGGTGATGTAAAATTATTTAAACCTTGGGTGACAGCTTGAATCCCTCGCTCCGGATTCAATCCGTCACCCGCGGTAAAATATACCATTTTGCTCCCTAGTCACACAATCTACTATTGACGCTTTGGTAGTATAGGTACATATTTTTGCCCTTGACTACTACTACTACAGCTTATTTGCGTCTCACTGCTGAACACAGGCCTCCTCTCATCACGAGAGGGTTTGGGCTATAGTCCCCACGCGGGCCCAGTGCGAATTGGGAACTTCACACACATCTTTGAATTACTTCGCAGATGCGTGCAGGTTTCCACACGATGTTTTCCTTCACCGAAAAGCTAAGTGGTAAATTCAAATTGAATTTTGCACTTAAGTAAACTTAGAGGTGCGAGCCGGAATCGAACCCTCGACCTTCTCTGCACGAGAGGCGGTAGGTCGAACCACTAGGCCACCACGGCTGTATAAAAAAAAAGACTGGGTTTTCAGGTTTATAACAGAAAATAAACAAGTCTGACCAATAATTCATAGATTTATTTTAATTTTTATGGCAAATAACAAAGGCGCAACTTCACTCAGTGTAAAACGAGGTGATCTCTTACAAATAAGTGGATTGTAATTTTAAACAATGCATTGGTTTTGCATCCAATGGGCCGATTGTTGTATTGTTTGCTTACAATTCATATCATCATATTCGTAAATTAATTTGATTTAAAACTAGTACATACAAAAGCATACATTCCACTCACGTAAAATAATCGACGGGCGCGAAACAAAATTAAACAATATATTTAAGAACATAATTAACGATTTCAGTCAATATTGTTAGACATTAAAATTAAAAACAAGTAAAATGCAAGTCATACCATATTAGAATCACAATTAAATAGGTACATAAATGTGTATTAAAACAACTGATTACCAATTTTCATTGCGTTACTACACGTGTACACACACGTACACGTGTACTATGTATACATAATAGCTACTATAACGATAGTTTTTTTTTTTCATGTCAATGGTATAGGCAAACGAGCGCACAGCCCACCGATGGTAAGTGGTCACTGCGTATCCCTCATTAAGAAAACATAAGATGTCTAAGTTATAAACTTATAAATAAAACACGCTTTCCTCTTATTAGAAGACTGTCATTTTACACTGAAAGAAACCCACCCCTCTTCACTTATAATTAGAACGGTTTCACATATTTTTAATTAATTTAACAGCATAAGCTATATTATTGTATGAATAACAATTCGTAAACTGGTCGTCGAATCAGAAATATAGTGTCTATTTACAAGTGCAACTTTTAATATTTTCAATGGACGATCGCAATCAGTCGTCATTCTCACAACTTAGACGTTAAACTTTTAAAAATAATTTCGTTGATCCTCGTAATGAATAATTGACAGCTTACGTACTTTCGATCCGGGCTATGCGGGATTATAATTTTTTTTTGTAATTGAATTACCAAACCTTGTAAAATCTTTTTTGCTAACTAGCTAGCATAGTACCTTACCTACCCCGCATATTGGTCCTTTTCTTACTTGATTAATCTTTACAATACTTTTTTGTGTCCACCCACACTATAGGTCAACTTCGTGCATCTGAGGTGCGACAGACGTGGGGGGGTGGTGAGGTGAGAGGACGGCGAGGGAGACTGAACACGCACATTGCACGAAACACTGTTCGTTGTCCAGTTTCTCGGGCGTGCGCTTGTGTAAGCTGTGCCGGCCGTCATTTACCCCCCGGGGAGGATCCGGCACGAAGTTGACAAGCCATAGCTAGGCGTAGGTATGTATATGTTATTGTTAAAGCTTTCTTAAACATCAGCCAGAAAAAGAAAAACCACAAGAAACATGAATATCTATTTGACAACTTGCAGTAGGATTGTGACTGCCTATTACTAAAGTTTATCTTAGACTGAATGATTTTGCGAAAGATTTAACTTTAACATAACATATGCTACTTTGATCGAGTCCTTCGCCAACTATACCTATAGTTTATTAGATCTTACTTAATACTCTACTTTTCTCTGTACAGTCAAGTTACAACAAGTCAATAACATTGAATATATGGCTAGAGGAAGTGTATAACTGACAGCTCACTTATTTTAGTTTATGAAATTGTATAAAGTTACCTGGATTTTCTGAGATAGTTGATATAAATATACATTAGAGCGTTTTAAGTGTATAACTAATCAATAAACAGCAGCGCATTTTTTTTAAATTATATACTTGACTGTACCTCTATTTTACGGTCCCGTGTATACCCTCGAATATCTATCTAGTCGAACCAACAATTAGCCCTCAAAAGATCAACAAGATAATCTATAAGGCCCAATTTCCACAAGATTAGCACCCGAATTCGTTACATTTTTTCAGTCTCTCCAATGGTTCTGATAAGTCGATCCTAATATTTCTGAACCATTCCAAAACCTCTATAAATAACGATTGACCAATGCAATAGGAGTCTGTAAATTTCTGTCATAACATTTACAAAATATGATTACGCGACAAGCTATCTAAACAATACTATCTCTAACAACAGCGAATCGCAAAACCGAACGAAACTATCAATTTAATATACAATTAATATCATCTTTAAAAATAAATTGTTCTATATTTGCATTCATACGACCATAGTTAATATCTTTGGTATAATTAATTAATATCGCCCCTCTAACTTTTGCTTCTTTTGCGTCATAGATTTTTATAAGATTTCCATTGTAACTTTTATTTGAACGCGTTTACACAAGTTAGAACGACGACGCTAGGGTATAAGTGGTGTAAAACAATTCCTATAACTGTGGAGATTTTGTAGTACAGTCAAAGGTATATGTACTCTGGCAAAACATCAAAATTACGTATTCGTACAATAGAGGTATTTCTCCGTAATTAGGCGTTGTAGATATTTGGATGCTTTAGCAGAATTCGTTTATTTGCCCATTACTGTAGGAATGGACTAGCAATAGTAATAAATAGGCATTAGCAAGCAAGGAACTTGTATCATAAACTACCACGATTTTTGGGCACATCATAAAATTTGAGGAAGATTTGAAAGAGGATTTACAAGAAAAACTCTGATATTTTTTAAATATTTTGCGTTAAATTTATGCAATAATGATTTCTAGTGTCTCTCCATAGAATATTATTGACGGATAAACAGTTGTTATCATTGCATTTTCATAAAACGTCTCAATAAAAACAAAGTGGTGTTGTATATATTGTCAAAAATATGTAGAAATCAAATTTCCTCGTGGAAAAAAGTTATTCATATAAGTAAAATATGAACATAGAACATTTACCGTATATGCATCTGCAGTTTATGATGCTAAGTTCGTATATAGCCGCATATGTCTCTATATTTATTTATTTATCGGATTTCTTCAGCAACTCTTAGTCTATGAGAAAACGTCGCCTCCAAACACACTATAGCTTATTCTAATTGGGCTTACATCTAAAACATTTAACATAACATAATTTGTACATCTTCAAAGTTCTTTAGCGAATATTTTCAAGTAGGTACATTCTGTTACTACATCAGGCAACATTATGATGGACACAATTGCACGGTAAAAAAAAAAACACGCTACAGTTTTAACATCCATTACAATAATTAATGATTTATAGATTGAATACACGCGAACAATATAACATAACCTAACGACACAGCATAAGCTGAAAACACTAAAAACTATTTATAGCCCAGTCTTTGTCAAAGCGAGCGCCCTTTTTGAAAAATATTGGCCCATCCATCAGATTCTAACGCTTATTTACATTTAGATCTTGATTTAAAATTATATATTGCATCAATTATTTCACTTAAAACTACAAGTAGATCAACTAAAATAAGTTAGGTACATAAACATAATTAATGAAACAATGGAGAAATCGAAATAATGAAAATGCATTCAGGAACCACAAAATGTTAAGTGTTTAAATAATACGTATGGCAATTATGTACGCACGTAATAATAATAATATGATTCACCATGATGTAACATTTTATTTGACTCCGAATCATTCAAAAAAGTATATAAAAAATGTAGTGTAGTTCAGTATGTTGTAATGCAGTTCATTTAATTGCACATTACAACACTCAAAATAAGTGCATGGAGAAATATGTTGCAATGCACTCGCATGTGTTACCTGTGCCCATTAGGGAAAACTTCTATAAAAGTGCTGATTAATTGATTAATGAAACATTCAAATATTGATTACTAATTCATCATCATCATTGATAAAAGCATAGAGAAATGATACAAGAAGAGTGGCAGAGCCCATACAGTAGTGCGTGCCCGGAACCCGGGTTAACACTAGATCGACATCTAGCGTCCAGTGGCTGAACCCCTAATACCCGACCGTTTAGCAGTTGCTCCGCTACTTGAAGCTAGATTGCTAGAAAGTGTATTTCTAAACAATTTACAACTAATATTATAACTAGAACTCTTTTTTGAAATCCTCTTATTAAACAGAGACTTCGGGTTGTAAGTTGTAAACTGTTAAGCAATAAAATATGCTTTTCGTTCGGCCCGCCATCTACTCGTAGCTTCAAGTAGCGGTAGCAACTGCTAAACGATCGGGTAATCGGGGTTCAGCCACTGGACGCTAGATGTCGATCTAGTGTTCACCCGGGTTTCGGAGCACGCACTACAGTATAGGCTCTGCCACTCTTCATGTATCATTTCTCTATGATAAAAGTAAAACTACATCGGCGCGAAAGACAGCAACACGGCAAGTTAGGCAAGACTGCGTAAACCTACCTATATCAATTAACCTAAAACTTTGATTACGATAAAAACAATTCAGCCAAATCTACTTTACAAAACGTTAAAATTCACTAACTTACATTTATCATTTTACATAGTATTTAGTCCTAACATTTGCGCAGGAAGTATAAATATTACATAAATTATTTAATTGGTATAGCACGATCCAACTTAGAAGGGACGCGGATGAAGCAATAACAGACTCTACGTCAACGGCTTAAACGCTTCGCCGCGCGCCTTCTAAGTGGTGTCCTGCTATAACATTTCGGTATAGAACTCTGCGTTGTGTTTTCACTCAGTCAGATGGCGCATAAGTTTAACAGCTGATTAGTTTTGGTCTCAAAACATTTTTAATTAATATTACGTGTCTCTCTTGTGCATATATTCAACCAAATGTATAAAATGAGGTAAAGTGAACGTAACGGAAGCTCGGCCGCTCTGTTCCGAGATTTGAAATGCGTTCTAAAGACGACTTGTACCAACCAGGTTTAGCTGATGACGTCGTTATATTCAACTTTGGTTGATGCAAAGACCTGGGGTGTTACAAACTCGATGAGCGAATCGACTTGTATGTATAATTTTCCAAGTCGCAGTCAGCAGCTTAACTATCTGTACGTACATTGCAACAGCTCAAACTGCCCTCAATAACGCTCTAGGGAATAAAAGTAAGGCCTGATTGCCTCGAGTTGAGCGTACAGCGCACACCAAAGACAATAGACGCGTCGAGTTAGCACTTTCGCGCCCTAATCCGTTGTCCAAAAGTCTATTCATATTCATGGACGACTGTAGACGCTTCCTAGATCGTATACCCGCTTTCCCGCCACGCTACACGCTCCGCTAATCGCTCCACTCAGGCCTTACACTAACAACTCACCTACTTCTGTTCACCCGAACTCAGTATCGACCGTTGTATAGCACGACACAACTTAGAAGGCGCGCGGATTAAGCAATAATAGACTCTGAATCAACGGTTTAGCTTCGCCGCGCGCCTTCTAAGTTGTGTTCTGCTATACAAGTGTTTGTGGGTTCACTTGTACTCCTCTAGGAATCGCTTGCAAGAATGCACGAGGTTGATGAAGGAAGGCCGTTGTTTGGGGTCCAACTTCCAGCATACCTTCATCAGGTGTTCATAGATCTCCCACGGACAGTCTTGGGGGTTCGGGAAACTGTAACAAGGAAGGTTATTGAAACTGAGAAGTTGTGACAGGCGACGTGTCACGCTACACGCCGTAAAGTGGGGATAAAGTGAGGGAGAAATTCTACGACCTCAAATAGGACTCAAAATGGTCAAATCGAAAGATTCGACTATTTCGTCCCGCGTAGACGTCGAATTTGCTTACCCGATGATACTATACATATAGGTAGTTATAGTTATAGAAGTATTCAAAAAACTGAAATATCAGGATAAAAAGTATCCTATTTTATTCCCGAAGTCTCAAACTATCTCCATACCAAATTTCATCCAAATCGGTCCCGTCGTTGAGACGTAAAGGAATCACAAACAAACAAACAAACAAACACACACACTTTCACATTTATAATATTTATAATAGTATAGTATACCTATAGTATGGAGTATGGATAACGCATGATACAATAATATACTTCGCCAGGTATGGCAGTCCGGTATTCTGTAATAGTGTGGGTGTCACCCTAACGTCATTCGCACTGCTGTGTGTTGCAAGTGGTCTATTAAAATAATCCCCGACCCTCATGTATGCTGTGTGTTTCATTAAATTGTTACGTTCATTTGTTTTTCACGTGTCCCATTTGTGCGCTTAAACAAGTAAATGACAATTGTAATGCGAAAATAATTTATTTTGTATTATAACAGCAGCAAATATTTCCTTCATTTTTGTTTTATTGCAATAAAGTGGCAACTCGACTTTGACGTAAGGGTGACACGTCACCCGGATCGGCAGACCTTGTTTTCTTAGACCATGGGATAACGGTATCGAGCTGCTATTGTTTTTCATTAAAAGTATAGTGTCATTCCGTGTGTACCACTACGCGGGCCAACGATTCACTTACCATCTCCGGATGAAACAAAAGACGATAAGGCGAGTTGGGCGCGAGGTGATCCCGTGGCCATTCTGTACGTAGTACTATTAAATATTCTATGACTATAGCCCAAACTCTCGAGATGAGAGGAGGCCTGTGCCCAGCAGTGGGCCGCAAATACGCTGTTGGGTTGGCTTCAAGCGAGAAAACTCACCAGTTAGCCCTCTCCTGAGGTCGCTCCACATCAAACTTGGGCACCTCGACGTTGGCGCGAGTGAAAATCTCCCACGCCGTCACGCCGTACGACCAAACGTCGCTCTTCATGGAGAAGTTATAGGGTTTCACTGCGGACTCTGGCGCGTACCTGAGATCACACAAGTGCTGTTATATTTCCATGTATACAATATGTTTAACGGACAATCAGAGGTAAGCACACGGACGGAAACCGAATCGGAAAATCAGAATCTGGAAACCGCATGCGGAAACCTAACGTTTGCGCCGATCCTAAGACAGAGATACCAAAATGGTTTCCAAATTACGACTTACATCCATATTAATATTCTAAAGGCGAAAGTAACTCTGTCTGTCTGTCTGTTACCTCTTCACGCTTCATCCGCTGGACCGATTGAGATGAAAATTGGCATGAAGATAGTTGGAGTACTTTTTAATCCGGAAAAACGCAGTTCCCGCGGGAACGCGATAACCGAAGAAGCTAGTTTTTTTTATATGTTGTCATTTTCTAAATGTAGAGTGTGTCTAAATGTAATATGTTTGTACAGGTCGCGGGACGGATCTTGAGCGGTGAACGAAAGGGGATTTCTGCGCGCACGACATACCGCCCGCTGCGTCCCGCGCCCCTCTACCAAAGAGACCTTATTTTCGACTTCTGCGCATCGAAGGCCATCACTCAAGTACCGCGCTGATGCCTGTAACGAACCAGTTGATGGGCAGCATCCGCAGCGTCTTGAGGCGGTACTCGCTCTCCTCTCTCGGCAGCATCCTCGCGAGCCCGAAGTCGGAGATCTTCACGTGGTACCGGTCCACCACGAGGATGTTGCGCGTTGCCAGGTCGCGGTGCAGGATGCCCTTCGACGACACGTGGTCCATGCCCTGAACCAAACGATGCTTGTTAGAGTGCGCCCACGGGTGACAACAGTTTCGTCACTCTGTCAAGCCCAAGGAGATATATGGAGATGCGCCCACATGTGACTTTTGTCACGCGTGATATTTTCTTCAGTTTGCTATGGAGACGTGGTGGCCTAGTGGTTCGACCTACCGCCTCTCATGCAGAGGGTCGGGAGTTCGATTCCGGCTCGCACCTCTAAGTTTACTTATGTGCGAAATTCAATTTGAATTTACCACTGAGCTTTTCGGTGAAGGACAACATCGTGAGGAGACTTGCACGCATCTGCGAAGTAATTCAAAGATGTGTGTGAAGTTCCCTATCCGCACTGGGCCCGCGTGGGGACTATAGCCCAAACCCTCTCGTGATGAGAGGAGGCCTGTGCCCAGCAGTGGGCCGGAAATAGGCTGTAGTAGTAGTAGACGTGACTTTTAAGGTGACAGAAACTTTTTTGTCACGGCGACAAGTCACCCGTGGGCGCAGTCTCTTAAGGCACTGGTCCCCATCTCCAACGACGACGATGCTATCGACTATTTTCTCGCCCAAGAAAGGAACATCATCATCATCGTGTTCCACCACCATCACCACTACAGCCAATTTCCGGCCCACTGTTGGGCACAGGCCCCCTTTCATCACGAGAGGGTTTGGGCTATAGTTCCCACGTGGGCCCAGTGGGGATTGGGGACTTCACACACATCCCCGAATTAAATCGCAGATGCGTGCAGGTTTCCTCACTATGTTTTCCTTCACCGAAAAGCTCAGTGTTCATCGTGTTCATCATCATCATTTCAGCCGAAAGGCGTCCACTGCCGGAAAAAGGCCTTCCTCAAGGCGCACCACTCAGGCCGGTTTCGTGCCATATGCCAGTATAGCAAAACACAGCTTTGAAGGCGCGCGGCGAAGCACTTAAGCCGTTGACGCTAAGTCTGTTATTGCTTAATCCGCGCGCCTTCTAAGTTGTGTCGTGCTATAATGACGTATGGTTCCGAGACGTGGGCCAGAAGGGGACAAAAGATATAAATCTTGTCAGTAACCGAGACATAATACAGTATGTCCCTAGATAAAGTGCACAAACGAATAGGGATGAAACGAACGTGATGATATTTTAGCGATGAATTAATAATAAAATAACAGTATTTTTATTATTAAAGCTTCTGACTTCATCCGCGTGGAATTCGGTTATAGCGTTCCCGCAGGAATGGAGTGTTTAACTATAATAAATTATATACCTTCCTATTGAATCACTGTATCTATTTAAAAAAAACGTTTCAAAATCCGCATAAACATAGGGACAAACAGAAGGAAGCTACTTCGTTTTATACTATGTAGTGATTTATCGCTAAAATATCATCACGTTTGCTTTTTCCATTGCTTTTTTTCATTATTAAAAAAAATACATTGAATACATAAGATATCTCCCCTCCTAGTTGACGTATTATTTATTTATTTATTTAAACTTCATTGCACATACAAAATGTATACAATTGGCGGACTTAATGCCTAAAGGCATTCTCTACCAGTCAACCATAAGGCCAAACAGAAAGAAAAATGAGTAGGTGCATCAATATCAGAAAGAAACTACAGAAATACAAGGAAGATAACAAATAATTCCAAAAGAGGATAAATTTACATAAACGTACATAAAAATTATATAAAAGATAAACATACATAAACTAATACATACATAAACCAGCCGCACGAAGCAAAGAAAAACATGAAGGATTCCAAATCTACGCGACCTTCTCAAACAAATGCTTACGCAGCATTCGCTTGAAGGAGAGCTTGGTTTGAGCTTGTCTTATATTTGTACGTATTGAATTTGAATCAGCGCAAACACAAAGCCTTAGTCATGTCATTTAAATGAAAAAATGCGAACAACGTGCAAATTATAAAACAGCGGCATTTAATTCTTTTGTAACAATTCTTCGATTTACTCAAATTAAATTAAGATAAATAATGGAAGACAAAATGACAGTATTTATTTTCGCCAGATATGTCGAGCGGCGAGTCGCTTGACATGTCGCCACATGTGTGTGATACATTATAGGTAGAGTCTAATGATTAGACTGTCAAGCTCCCTACATTACGGCGTACATCGGAAATAGACAGGGCGCTTAAAATTTTCATACTTCACCTTTACAACGCCATCTATTTGGTGCTTTGGAGTTTATTTATATGCAGGGTACCTAGGCAGCGCCACCTATTATCGCTATTATTTAACACTTATTTCGGGCGTACGCTGATTTGTTTGAAGGTACCTTATTGATAAGTTTGCCTTATTTTTCTATGGTGATACATCCCTGGCTTATACGGCATGAATGGCAACAGCTTGTGAGGTGTTGTTATCGTCTTGATTGTGAAAGTGATACTGGGTATATAAATATGCAGTCTGTTTTTAGGGTTCCGAACCTCAAGAGGTAAAAACGGAACCCTTATAGGATCACTCCTGTGTGTGTCCGTCCGTCTGTCACAGTCGATTTTCTCCGAAACTACTGGACCGATTAAGTTGAAATTTGGTACGTATATGTAAGTTTGTGACCCAAAGATGGACGTGTAACGAAAATAAATGAATTTTAAACATAGACCCACATATTTATGGGGGCTAAATTTAAAAAATATATTAATGAAGTTTTTTAAACTATATCGTGTGACATATCAAATGAAAGTACTGTTTATGAGGATCTCAAATGTATTTTTTTCATTTCTTTTTTGATCAAAACCTTTCGACTTATTTAAGAAAATAGGCGAAAATTATTAAGAAGTCCATGGTATTTGAAATCTATCATATAAAAGCTTATCCTGTGAAACGGTTTGAAAATGACGTCATTGAAAATAATCAAGGGTCGGAACCCCCTCCACGCGAGTTTAACTCGCTTCTTGGCCGGTTTTTTTTATCGAGTTATTTATTTGAGTAACTCACGGAGGCTATGTCCAGGCTGTACTTGAGCAGATGCGCGGTGCGCAGCTTGTCTCCTTGGAACTTGAGGAAGTAGTTGAGCGAGCCTTCCTCGAGGTACTCCATCACTATGAGAACGTCGCTGCCTCCCACCCAGGAGTAGCCGAGGATCTCCACTATGTTAACGTGCACGAGGGACTGAGGACAAATTAATCCATATTAATATTATAAATGCGAAAGTAACTCTGTCTGTCTGTCTGTCTGTTAACTCTACACGCTCCAACCGCTGGACCGATCGAGATTAAATTTGGCATGGAGATAGTTGGGGTCCCGGAAAAGGTATGTCCTTTCCCGGGACCCCAAGTATCTACTACGGCTACTTTTTATCCCGGAAAAACGCATAGTTCCCGCGGGAATTCCACGCGGGCAAAGTCGCGGGGGATTAAAAGCCGTGGTGGCCTAGTGGTTCGACCTACCGCCTCTCATGCCGAGGGTCAAGGATTCGATTCCGGCTCGCACCTCTAAGTTTACTTACGTGCTAAAACATCGTGAGGAAACCTGCATGCATCTCCGAAGTAATTCAAAGATGTGTGTGAAGTCCCCAATCCGCACTGGGCTCGCGTGGGGACTATAGCCCAAACCCTCTCATGATGAGGGGAGGCCTGTGCCCAGCAGAGGGACGCAAATAGGCTATAGTAGTAGTACTATGTATAGATGTAGAAGAATGACAAACGCTTTTTTAAGGTTCCGTAAGTTATTGTTACCTTCATGATCTCGAGCTCGTTCTTGAAGTCCTCGTACAGCGTGGTGTGTCGCTCGGCGTCCTTGCGCGCGAGTTTCTTCACGGCGACGTCCTTTCGGTCGGATTCTTGGTTGTCGCACTCCATTATACCCTTGTAGACTTCCCCGTAGTTACCCTGGAAGAAATATTAATAGGATAAGGCTAGGTTCAGATCATAGAGAAATGATACAAGAAGAATGGCAGAGTCGAGTAGTGCGTGCTCCAAAACCCGGGTTAACACCAGATCGACATCTAGCATCCAGTGGCTGAATTTCGATTACCCGATCGTTTAGCAGTTTGCGTTCGGCTCGCCATCTAGCTTCAAGTAGCGGAGAAACTGCTAAACGGTCGGGTAATCGGGGTTCATATTGTTTCATAGACCACTTAACAAATTTGCCGTCTCTTTTTAAATGAAATCTGCCTAATTTGGCCACTAGGGGCGCTGCGATCGCTTGACCCAAACCATCTGTAAATTACATAGAGATATATTTGTTGTTATTGGATTTACTTAAATTATTAAAAACTGCCGCGCTGTGCAGTTCCAGGATGCAATAAGAACGGACGACACGTATTTCCAAAAGACTTTGTATGTATCTGGGGCAGGTATAATTGCATTGGGATGTCTTCATTTTCATTACAAATAACTGAACCAAAATTAAAATTGCGGTCAATATTTAACGATTTTAAACAAATCTACTTAACATTGTCAACAAAAATACCCGTAAAAATTTGACAGCTACAGTGTTTGGGTTTAGGTTTGAGTCAAGCGTTTGCAGCGCCATCAGAGTCGAGCTTTGCGTATTCTTGTCCATTCACGTTAAATTTAACGTACGTTACTCTCTGATGCAACCCAGGCCGTGTGTATAAAGCAATGACGAGACAACACTCACGCTGCCTATCTTCCTGTTGAGCGTGACGAGGTAGGTCTTGCCCTGCGACACTATGGACTCCATGAGCCGCGGCGCCGCCCCGGCGAGGCAGTCGTCGGGCGCGAGCGGCGCGGCGCCGACGCTGCCCAGCGAGCGGGCGGAGACGCCGCCGCGTAACCCGTAAGGCAGCCCGAAACTGCCCAGCGAGTTGAAGCTGCGGTTGTCACCGAACTGGGAAGAAAGAACAGCAATATAAGCCATCTCCGACGTTTTGAAGTGAAAACTTCTTTAGCGGCGCTGTGCACTTTTTGAGATGGGGAAAAAATGTTAAACTCGCGACAGATCCGTCTTACGGTCACGTGACCTGATCAAAAAACTGATACAATGTCATTGAAGCCAGTAGACCGCCGGCGCGGCGTTGGAGAGGAAGTATCCCCCTCTCTTTCTACCGCGCGGCGAAAATGTATGCCTGTGCAAGTTTTCACTTCTGCCCGTGCAACCCGTTGTTTTTTTTTTAATAATCAGTCACGACATTTGTGACGTATAATGTACTAGCCTTTTCATCCCGCGTAGACTAAGAATCTGCATAACCTCTAATAGTATACATATAGGTTGTAGTTATAGAAATATTGAAAAAAACTGGTTTGACCCGTAGAAAACCCGTTCCCATAGAAATATCGGTATAAAAAGTACCCTATGTATGTTATTGCTCGGACCGGGTCTCAAACTATCTCCATACCAAATTTCATCCAAATCGGTCCACTCGTTGCGACGTAAAGGAAGGACAAACAAACAAATGAACAAACACACTTTCTCATTTTTATAATATTAGTATGGAAGTATGGATGGATATGGATGTATGTGCAAGGTACAGAAAAGAAAGGTGAACTTTCATACAAATCTAATTTTACAAAATAAATGTTACACTATTTTGCATATTAATCAATTATTGAAATGGACTTATTATTCTGTAACTTATAGGATTTATCTAGTTCAAGCACAATGTAAATTGTTTACTGGATACTTACTTAATCAGCGTAGAGATCTTCTACTATCTAAAGTCCCGCGCCTTCACATTTCAAAACGCTGCAATGTATTTAAAAAGCACCACCGACACTGTCAACACATGTGTGCGTGCTGAGACAGCCATCAACTATGCGTTGAGAGTGTTGGTGGTGCTTTTTAAATAATAATAAAAAAATTGAAGCGTTTTGAAATGTGAAGGCGCGGGACATTAGATAGTAGAAGATCTCTACGCAGGAAAGAAGTCTTAAATCGATTTTCTGAATGGGATAAATACCTTAAAAAGTACTTTTAAATTCTCATTTTCAGTTCACGCGCTAAAAACTAGCGGCTAGCATGACGTCACCAGGATAGTAAATATAATTACATAGTAACCAAACAAGTGAAGTCAAAACTTAAAACGGTTACTAACGCTTTGTTTACAGTCGAAGGGACGTCACATCAGCTAACAATATGGCGCCTACCGTTTTGGGACAATAATTTTATAAATGTAATTATAAAATTATTTATGCATTTTTATGATTAAAAGTCTATGTTTTGGGTAGCATTTTTAAATAATTTATCATAAATCAGTACTTCCCGATTTTTCCTTGAATGGTGTATAGTATAATAACCTTTTTCCAGCAAATGGGCCGTCTGAATGTTTGTGATGCAAAATGCGTTACTTTTTATTATAATTATTTACATAATCTTACCGAATTATTATACTGTTCCGACAGCGTCCCATTCATGGAAGGAATTCCGCTGCTATCCACAGAAATCAGGGACTTATTGCTGCCAGCATCACTTTCGCTCGGAATAAACCGGTCACCTGTAAAATGTACATAATGAGGACCAACAATAATGGTGACCTAGTGGTTCGACCTACCGGGTCTCATGCAGAGGGTCGGCGGTTCGATTCCTTATGTTTACGAAGTTTACTTATGTACGAAATTCAATTTGAATTAACCACTGAGCTTTTCGGTGAAGGAAACATCGCGAGGAAACCTGCACGCATCTGCGAAGTAATTCAAAGATGTGTGTGAAGTCTCCAATCCGCACTCCTCCTCCTCCTCCACCTCGTAAAAACAATAGTGCCAACGGTGAGCAGAAATACGGTGGCCCTAATTCATAAGCGACAGTCATTATTGACAATTATTTCTAAAAACTTAGATACTATATTTAAGACGAGAACTTACTCGATACGGTCTCTGCATGGTCCATGTTGTCGAGGGAAATCTTTGGCTCTTCGTATTGGTGGACGGGCATGTATTCTGCAACAAAGTTCAAAGATCTCATTCGTAGAACGCATGGTGCGATGGGCCTCATCAAAAAACATCAAAGCCAACGACTATGGTCAGGTTTTCTCTGAGTCTGAGTGACACAAAGTATGACATCCGCAGATGGAGCGACGACCTGGTAAAAGTCGGTCGGCGAGCCTGGTTAAGCTTTACATAACAGCCCGACACAACTTAGAAGGCGCGCGGTGAAGCACTTAAGCCGTTGATGCGGAGTCTACTTTTGCTTAATCCACGCGCCTTCTAAGTTGTGTAAGCCTGTACCTGCGTGCAGCATGTGGTTAATGTCCCGCATGATGCCCTGCGGCCGCGGCGGGTCGGGCTGCCAGCACGGCCGCAGCAACGCCCAGACCTCGCTGGGACACCGCGCCGGCCGCAGCAGACGTTCGCCCACCTCGTGGCTCTGTAAAGTCACCATTACCTGCGTGCAGCATGTGGTTAATGTCCCGCATGATGCCCTGCGGCCGCGGCGGGTCGGGCTGCCAGCACGGCCGCAGCAACGCCCAAACCTCGCTGGGACACCGCGCCGGCCGCAGCAGACGTTCGCCCATCTCATAGCTCTGTGAAAAAGAACACTACTTAAAAACTGGTACCCCAACGAGAAACACTTTGTTTTTTATGGTATTGGTTGGCAAATGATCATACCGACCTGATGATAAGAAATCATAATTTTGCAGATGCGTTGCCGACCATGAGTCTTAAGAATGTCTTTCAGCAGAAAGACGTCCACTACTGGACATAGGCCTCCCCTAAGGCGCGCCACTCAGACCGGTCCTGTGCCAATCGCAACCACCGCGTTCCCGCAACCTTTACAAGGTCGTCTCTCGACGTTCGCGGACGCAACTCCAGAACTTGCCCATCGGCCATCAGTCCTGCGAGCAATGTGCCCCGCCCGCTGCCACTTAAGCTTCGCAATTCTTCGGGATATGCCGGTGTGGAGCAATCTATATACTTGGTCTGACTGAAATAAACGGTAAATTCAGTGACTTACCCTCGCCGTGAGGACAGGGTTGGTGTTTGCAGGCGACTGTCCGTAAGAAAACACCTCCCAAAGCGTGGTGGCGAACGCCCAAATATCCCCCACCACGGAGCGCTGCGCCAGACTCATGTCCGAGAAGAATTCCACCGGTATCCAGTGGACGCTGCCAAGAAAATTGAATTTTTAGTTACAGATTCAATTTTTATTATATTTTTCATTTAGGAGTGAGGGTGCTGGACCCTCCGCGGTTAAAAAGTTTGGAAAAAATTAGATAGATTAGATATTTTATTATCTATTTCTACTTCAACAATCAAAAGGGCAGAATAAAAAGTCGGTTTTGTTAATCTATGACGAAATGGACGCGATCAGCATCTCAGGAATGATGTCGGTAGCGGTTGGAGTTACGTATTTGCCGAGAGCTTGTGATCAGCAGTGGACTTCGTCTTTCGGCTGATATGATGATGATGATAGTGCGAAACTCACTCTTGCGGAGTTTAGTGCAAGATTAACTGACTGACTGACTCCTTTCCGACCGATTCCGGTCACAGCGCCTGTTTCAAACCTGGCCATGACTTGAATGCCGTTGTTGCATCCTTTGGTGCGCTCTAAAGTGACTCGCATAGCCGAACTTGCTGACAAATGTGCGAATGCACTCGGGGCAGTCAGCACCCCGTTGAAGTATGTATAAGTGTAGGCCACGGGTGGTCGGGCCTTAAGCTCATCTCTCTTTTTGTCGAGCTCTTCGAGACGCTTTACTTCAAAAGCAAGATTAATACGATGTCGTGAAGACGAGAATGGCGGAAGTTGGGTCTATGTAGCAAGATCTTGTGCTCGAAAGTGGCTGTCTTTCCTTGATATAATAACGATGATGATGATGACGATGGACTCACTCTTGCGGCGTGTAGCGGCGCAGCGAGGGCCCGCCCAGCTTGACTTGCAGCCGCGTCTGGTCCCGAGCTGACAGCAGCAGGCGCGAGCAGCGGATGTATCCGTGGACGACCCCGGCTTCGCTCAGGTCCCATAACGCTCGCGCTAATGTAGCTGAGACCTTCTTGAGCGACAGCACGGTTACGCTCTCGCCGTGTTCTCTGCAAAATGTTGCTCATTAGCCGAAAGAAGTATTCAATTAAATTAAATTCTATCATTTATTCAGCACATAAGTAAACTTAGAGGTGCGAGCCGGTATCGAAGCCCCGACCCTCGGCATGTGAGGCGGTAGGTCGAACCACTAGGCCACCACGGCGAAATTCAATTTGAATTTACCACTGAGCTGAACATCGTGAGGAAACCTGCACGCATCTGCGAAGTAATTCAAAGATATGTGTGAAGTCCCCAATCCGCAGTGGGCCCGCGTGGGGACTATATAGCCCAAACCCTCTCGTGATGAGAGGAGGCCTGTGCCCAGCAGTGGGACGCAAATAGGCTGCAGTAGTAGTAGTATTTATTCAGCAAATTGAATTCACGTCAGAAAATGAATTTACCATGAAATGGACGAGCGGGTAGGTGAATTAGAAAATGAGGTATGATTACTACAGTATGTTACATGTTAGAATCAAACACTGTAGCTGTCAAATTTTTACGGTTTTTTTTTGCTGACAATTTTAAGTAGATTAGTTTAAAATTGTTAAATATTGACCGCAATTTTAATTTTGGTTCAGTTATTTGAGATGAAAATGAAGACATCCCAATGCAATTATACCTGCCCCAGATATATTATACCAAGTCTTTCGGAATTACGTGTCGTCCGTTGTCATTTCATCCTGGAACTGCACAGCGCGGCATTTTTTAATACTACTACTACTACAGCCTTTCTGCGTCCCACTGCTGGGCACAGGCCTCCTCTCATCACGAGAGGGTTTGGACTATAGTCCCCACGCGAGCCCAGTGCGGATTGGGGACTTCACACACATCTTTGAATTACTTCGCAGATGCGTGTAGGTTTCCTCACGATGTTTTCCTTCACCGAAAAGCTCAGTGGTAAATTCAAATTGAATTTCGCACATAAGTAAACTTAGAGGTGCAAGCCGGAATCGAACCCCAGACCCTCGGCATGAGAGGCGGTAGGTCAAACCACTAGGCCACCACGGCTTAATAATCATTTTTTAATAATTTAAGTAAAATCAATAACAACAAATATTTCCCTACGTAATTGACAGATGGTTTGGGTCAAGCGATCGCAGCGCCCCTAGTGGCCAAATTATGCAGATTTCTTGTCCATTGCATAAAAAATGTACCAATTTGCTTAAATACATCCGTCTTACCTGAGGTAGTCGTCGAAGGGTCCATAGGGCAGGTACTCCAATACCATGGCAGTTGGCGAGCTAAGGGTGATGCCGTACAAACGGACGATGGCACACGACTGAACACACGCCCATTTACTTGCTAGCTCTATGAAATCCTGGCATGAAATAGAAGAAAATAGATAAAGAAAAATAATAAAACTTTAGCGTAGTAACGCAGCAAAAATTTCTGTACGGGCATACTTTTGTACACTGCATTTTTGTACACTGCATTTTTGTACACTGCAGTTTTGTACACTGCATTTTTTTTTGTTTGTGCAATGAAGAGCTTAAATAAAATAAAAAATAAATAAATACTTTGCAATGTCATCACTACATATTTTAAAATAAAAGTCCCCTGCTGAATCTTTTTGTCTGTCTGTTCGCGATAAACTCAAAAAGTAGATACTGTGCGGATTATCATGTGGTTTTCCCAAATAGATAGAGGGCTTCATGAGGAAGATTTTGATCTATAATGTAAAGGGTCAAGCAAAACGTTGTGACGATATTTTACCCACAGAATCAGCTATCGATTCTAAACATGTTTTTTTTTTTTTTTTTTTTTTTTTGAGTTAGTAAAAAAAAAATTTAGTATGGGATTCATGTATAGATCACACCATCAATCCCATAATTTTTTTTTTAGTAACTTAAATAAAAAAATCCTAAAAAACATGCTTAGAATCGATAGCTGATTCTGTGGGTAAAATATCGTCACGTTGTGCTTGATGCTATATAATTTGTTGAACTACTACACGTGCGATATAATAATAAGGAACAAAAAAGCAATTTTGATAAAATTAGGAAACATAATATAATAATAAAAGCAATTTAACCTTATCCTGTCATTTCTCTATGCAATGTTTAGTCTAGTGTTTCTCTACCTTTAAATAGTCATTGGTCTTCTCTCTTTGCAGGGTCTTGAATGCTACAACTAGTTTTTTGGTTTCGTCGAGCCTCCATAGCGCTTTGAACGTCGCCGTCAAACCTTCCGATCCTATTTTCTCTGAACCTAAAAAAAAACACAAATGTGGTTAAGGAACTTGAGGAATCTTAAGACTAATATTTAAGCCATAAGGTACGTTCATCGGTGTACGACGAGGGTTCGAATCCTATTCAAACCGAATTTAATTATGTGCGGCATTCAATTTGAATTTACTAATCAGCTTTTCGGTGAGGGAAAGCGTCGTGAGGAAACCTGCACGCATCTGCAAAGTTGACAAGTAATTCAAGGATTTGTGTGAAGTATCCAATCCACACATCGAATCAAATCAAATCAAATTATTTATTCAGCAAGTAAGCCACATATGGGCACTTTTACACGTCAGAAATGAATTTACATCCTTGAGTGTGGAAGCCTGTGCCCAGCAGTGGGACGAAAATAGGCTGTCGTGGTGGCTGTGGTATGTTCACCTACCCGTGTACAGGAGTATGTCTTTGCTCGGCAAGCAGCGAGGGCTCTTGTTGTCTTTCAATATTTCCTGTAGTTCCGCCTGGTCTATTCTCACGCCCTTTTTCTGTGGCTCCCCACATAGTAGTAACTGAGATTTATCTGTAAACGAAGAAGTAATAAAATCAGGGGAATAATTTACAGAATATTAAGATCCTCCTCAATAAGAATGACATTCATATAGTACAAGTGACATTACTTGCCAGAGTTGCCAGCTTTCGTTCATCGATCTGTATAATGTTAAATCATAATTCGAGGGTTCCCTGATCAAACCCGATAAGTAGCCGAAAGAAAACAATGGAATTTTAATTTCTCAAAAATAATATTAATAATAACCGCCATCAAACTCCGACAGACTGCGATGTCAATGTCAAGTTCACTATATGATTATCATTTCTTTGGGTCGGTTCACTTGACACCGACTTCGCAGTCTGTAGGAGTTTGAAGGCGGTTTTTATTTTTTTATTTACATTTTTTTCGGCTACAGTTTCCAAACATTACTATAGAAATACATAAGCACTACAGAGTTGCTTCTTCGAAATTGACACCAAAATCATCTACGTGCTAGCAAATTTTGAGCAGTTCCCTCATTTTCTCATGGATCCCATCATCAGAACTGATTTGGTTCATTTTGGTTTGGTTAATATGGGACCAACATGGACGTACCTTTCGAACAAAAAAAAATCATCGAAATCGTTTCACGTTTACTATTTATTTTTGGTGAACATACATAAAAATATAAAAATAAAAATCCGACGAATTGAGAACCTCCTACTTTTTTTGAAGTCGGTTAATAAAATATTCCAAGTACAAAATTGTAAAACAAATTATTCGATTTATAGGATTTGAGCAGAGAACCGTATTATTAAATTTACTTTGAATAATTCAATTTCCAACTTGACTTACCATACTCCGAGGGCGGTATACATTCGTTCAGAAATATTCTGCCGTCGGGGTTCTGATGATAGTCTATGATCCGTTCAATACTCTGGAAGTCCTGTTCATTGAATGTGTAACAGTGGCCGTGGTATTCGATACGGTATGTCTCCGTCGTGCTAAAATATTATTGAAAAAAAAAACATTAAACAATCAAGTAGTACACTTGAAAAAAAAGAAGTCTTTGAACATTTTCTTACCTGTTTTTTGTACAAACGTCTAGATAAAACAGATTGTAGTCGTCCTGGCATTGTCTTAGAATATAACAGCCGTGCTTTTTTGCTCTCTTCTCCTCCAATTTTCTATATGAAAATGCACCCCTGAAAGAAGAAAGACTTTTAATTCATTTTACGAACGACAGTTTTGAACTGACGATGATGTCACATATTTTTGATTTTCTTTAGTGTTTTCTTATTTTATTTTAAATACGCACCCTACTGGCCCGTGACATTTTATCCTTTGCAATTCTTTCAGAGACGGAGTCTCGTCGTCTTTGGATAAATTGAAAATCCATTTCACCATCAACCTGTAAAATAGATTCGTGAATAATAATCACGGAAAATATAACGTTTAAGTATACTTTGATATATTTTTTACTTTCAGTTGTTTTACCTATAATATCCATCACAGACTGAGATAAACGACGACAGCTGTTCCTCCGATTTGAATTTGAAAAATAACGGCGTCCCTCTTCTAGAAACTTCTAAGGAATTCTCTCCGTTCCGCGTCAAATATATTAATTCTTCTATAGTGCACATGTGGAACCACTGAAATTTACAGAGACTTGACTTAACAAAAATACATTATAATATAGGGTCAAGCAAAACGTTGTGATGTTATTTCGCCCATTTTTCTTTTCGAGTCGGTAAAAAAAAGGATGGGATTCAGGTACTGCTCACACCATCAATCCCATACTGGGCCATACTTTATTTTACCAATTCGAAAATAAAAACAACCTATAAAACATGCTTAGAATCGATAGCTGATACTGTGGGTACAATATCATCAGAACATTTTGCTTGAGCCAATATTATTGATTGTAAACCTTTTGTGTAATTACATTATGTCTGTACTGCTCTTTGACTGTGGGGTGTTCAATAATAGTACATTTCTCAAACATGCAATGAAATATTGATATTATGTTCTTCTTATTAGCCTGGGAAATATCACGTTTCAGGCGCGGCTAGACAATTGGTCTATAATGAAATTTCATACAAACGTTGCAGGCCTAGGCCAGAAACTCGCTTTTTTTATTAATTTTCATTTTATATATTTGTGACACAGCATCTTGCTATTCCGCCATTTAAAAAAGCTACAAGCAATATTTACTCTATGGTTCGCTATGACATTATGCCAATACAGCTATTAAAAAAACAGGAACCATATTTGCTACATACGAGTATCGCAGTTTTATTTATGTAAAAAAGACAAAATATATTATATATAAAATATTATTTTATTTATTTATTTCATTGCATGTTTGAGAAAAGCACTATACATACATCGGCGGGGAACGGAATTTGTCGGCTTCGTAACTAGGCCGTCAACTTCCGTGTCCCGCCATGTATAGTGCTTTTCTCAAACATGCAATGAAATAAATAAATATTATATAATAATATATTTTGTTGTGTTCACATAAATAAAACTGTGCATGTTTGAGAAAAGTATTTTGTATTGTATTGTAAACACACAAATGATCATATTATGGCAACATCATTACTGCACTTGATAAAACAAAACATCGCCTTGCTCGCTCACCTAATGGTGAGCCAAAGAAGCATGTCTATTGTCTAGACATTATGTGAACTGTCTACCCCATCAGACAATAGGCGTGAAGATATCTACCTGTCTAGTAACATTGTTGTACAATCTGATCCCCGGCTGGTGAGGATGGAACGGCGTGACGACCAATTGCACTGATACCACGTCACTCCCATTCTGCCATAGGACGTTATCAAACTCCTCTGCTAGGTAATTTGGGGCTAACCCGTATAGGTGCTGGAGGTACAACTTCTTCAGGTGACTGAAAGTATAATTTTTCCATTGTATAAATATGTATTTTCTTTTTTTTTTACAAAAAATATACCGACGAGCTTGTACGCGTAATGGAATGAAAGTTGAAGAAGCCAGTGAGGTAACTACCTCACTGGCTTCTAGTCTTTGCCTAACCCTATGGAATAACTAGATTTTAGAAAAAAAACGACTGCATACAACCTTTTGTATACCGGGAAACGAGCTGTCGGTATGCCTCCAACAAGATGGAGTGACGACTAAGGGCCGGTTCCTATATCCACGTAACGCCTCGTTTTGCCTACGGACGGTTAAAATTTGACAGATTCTCTATGGAACAAATGTCAAAAATCAACCGTCCGTAGGCAAAACGAGGCGTTTCGTGGATATAGGAACCGGGCCCTAATAAAGATTGCGCGAATACGGTAGATGCGAGTAGCATAAGACTGGTCTGAGCGGCGAGCCTTGGGGGTGGCCTATGTCCAGCAGTGGACGTCTTTCGGCGGACATGATGAGGAAATGTATCTTTATAACAGCATAGTATATCCGGCGTAGATGTAAAAAACTCAAGTGTTAAATCGAAAAGAGAGAGAAAGAGAGCTTATCACGAGCTTATGTAATGAACCACACACACCATTTATACCACACACACACACACACACACACACACACACACACACACACACACACACACACACACACACACACACACACACACACACACAGACACACATACACACAGGGTTTAAATGAATAATAATTAATAACTACATATGTAGATAGGTACATAACAGTCATGCGCATGCTTATTTACTATCATTTTGTCGACAAGGACAAATTATGTTAAGAAAATTAGAAAGAGCTAATGTAAACATTTGTAGGTACATTTTTACTTTTTTCAACGAGATATTGGCGAAAACTTATTCCTGGCTAATTTGTACCATAGTTTTCTGTATCACTTACTGTTTAGTATAATATTGCTGTAAGTTTTCCTAAAATAATACTGTAATTAATAATAGGACATGTTTGTCTGTGATAAGCAGTGGGAATAATGGACCAAATTTACGTAGCAAACAGATTACATTGTATACTTCAATGGTGGCTTCTGCAAAAGAAGTAGATCCAAAAATATTCTGTATTTCCTTATCGTTGGTTTAAAAAAATGGTTCAAAATAAAACCACAGGCAATCGTATTAAATCGGAGTCGCAAACTCGATTGCAAACAGAGTGTTATCAGTCGTCAAGTGGTCAAATTGAGCCTGTAGGACGTAACTTGGACTTTATTGCGTTGATTTAAGTGCTATTGCGTGTCAGGCGGCCAGGAAACTGCTATATTTATCCGAGGCGAACACAATGACACCCTCTGGAGACGATTGTAAAGCGACTCTGCCACTTGAGCGGCACTTCGGTCTCGATTACCCGCCCGCATTTACGTAGGACGATGCGATAGTACAGCACGACATTACTTAGAAGGCGCGCGGTGTAAGCAATAATAGACTCTGCGTCAACGGGTTAGTGCTTCGCCGCGCGCCTTCTAAGTTGTGTTGCACTTTACTATATGTTCCGAGTTCATTCACAGCTGAACTCGATCGACTCACTTATCATCTAAATAAAAATAGAAGTGCGTCGCGACTTTAAGCGCCAAAATCATGATATATCCTGGGAATAATAAAAAAAGATTCTTGGTCTAGTTTCTAGTACCTGGACGATGCGCGGGTGAAAATCGCTAAAAGGTTTTTTTCCTACCTACACTTACTACTAGAGGTGCCAGGTAATGCAGCCCTTTAGCATAATTATTATTTATGAAAGGGGACGACTGCCTGGATCAGTCGGGTCACGAGTGATCGGTCCTCCATTCGGAACCATTTCACCCATTTCCCCGGTCTCCCCTGGGATTACGGGTTATCCGCTCCCAGCGCCGTTGCCCCGTTGAACCTTCCTGTAGCATTGCAGACACCTATTATCTTCCCTATCGTTAGGTCTTGTAGGTCATCTTCATCTAACGTGTCCCTTCCGGTTCTTCAACCCTTTAGCAAGCTTCAGACCGAATGGCGTGGAGGAGAATGCTTGATTCGCTGTATCGGCACAGTCACAATCCTCAGCATTAGGGACCAATTGAGGAAGAGGATAGCTAGATCGACTTTTCCCGACTTTTCATCGACGATCCCGTAATCAAGTAGTTAGAGCCGTTTTCGAGAACGTGAATGATTGCCAAAACGTTAATTCCATTTATCCAAACATCCATATCCATTCTAAGAAACTGACAAGTTTGTAATTAATAATACAAACTAACAATTGACTTACTAATGAAAAGTCATTCTCATATCCACATAGACGTATCAATGTATCTATTTCTTTTATTTATTTACTAATAAAAAACGATTATCATTTTATCTTGCACTTGTAAATGTTATCTTATCTTTAGAAATGCCAGTTATTGTTATAGATTGATTCCGCTAAGGTCAAAAAATACGCTGTGAGGGTGAACACTTCGCGTTGATAATACCTATACCTACTGAGACGCAGGGATTTTAAATTCAACTCTATAATCTCATTTATTTTACCATTACCATTTCGTCACTACGGGACTAGGCGTGGTCTTGGATTCCATCCTTATGTTGTAGATATTCCTCCAGCGCACACGAAGCGCTTCGATTCATGCTTATCATGCGAACAGCTAAGGAGTAGAATTCTCTACCGGCCGGTCTCTTCCCCGACAGTTATAACTTGGATATTTTCAAGTCGAGAGTGAACAGGTACTATCTAAGTAAGCATGTATCGTCACGTCCCATCAGGTGAGATCGTGGTGAAATGCTTGCTTATAATAATAATAAAATGAAAAAAATAAACTCTATGACATTTGTGATGAAACTTACTTGACACTGTTCCCTACAGAAACAATCTTTGGCAACGAGTCGTGGGCGCATTTCTTGGGATAATGGCCGTGCTTTCTAATTATCACTTTTGGTATATATTTCTTGTAATTCCTAATGACCTCGTTCTGCGACTTTTTGTTCTCTATGACTGCTCGACACCTGTAACAATGAAATATTTGTACATTACTTAAACAACGAAGCTTGTAATCTGGATAGGTTTGACCTATACCTACCACCTCTCTTGCAGAGTCGATTGCCAGTATATTTACGTCAATATATAAATTTTATCTCGACATGATAGAAAGCTGTTGGCCTTCATGTAATCTTCCTAGTAAAGGTCTAATATTTTTAGCACATGAGTTTCTTCAAGGAGGAAGTAAACAGGGTCGACAACGCGCGAGTGATGCCCCTGGATGGTGTTGCAAGCGTCCATAGGCGGCGGTGACCTCTTCACAACAGGAGAGCCGTGCGGGACCAGTCCATGTGATGATGGTGAAACTTGGGCTTAGGGCCATGTTTCGGCTGGCATGGCATGATGATTAATGAATCGCAAATGTGTATGTGGGAATGAATTTGTGTCTATGTTTATAGCGCAAACTGAGATGATAAATCCATACTAATATTATAAATGTAAAACTGTGTTTGTTTGTTTTGTCCTTCCTTCACGTCGCAACGAGTGGACCGATTTGGATGAAATTTGGTATGTAGATAGTTTGAGACTCGGGCAATAACATAGGATAGGATACTTTTTATCCCGAAATTTCCACGGGAACGGGTTTTCCACGGGTCAAAACTATTTTTCAATAAATTTCAATACTTCTATCTATAACTGTCTATATGTAAAGTATCATCGGGTACGCAAATTCTAAGTCTACGCGGGACGAAGTTCGCGGGCATCGGCTAGTTGGATCTATAAATTCTATATTAATTAATATCTGATTCAAGTAACATTCCCGTCAAGTCGCCAACATTTGTATTCATTTTGCTAACATATCTATGTAAGTACATAAGCATTTAAGAAATCTGTGTCGCTAGGGAATGTATAAAGTAAATACAGACATTTTGTTATTTCATGCAGACTGAACGCGCGACAGTCAACAGTCGTTACGTCAGTAAACCTACATGTAACAGCGAAATCGATCAAACATTGTCATGGATATAGAATGCCGATTGACAGAAATTCACATAATTGCGAGTAAACTTGCGGGCAAAAGCCAGTATGACTAATAAGTATGTAGAGATAATCTACTATAGGAATTCTCGCACCTCCACAATTCAAAACGCTTTAAAGTAATTAAAAAGCACCACTAACACTCTCAACGCATGTGTGCGGGCTAAGACAGCCGTCAACTATGCGTTAACGGTGTTGGTAGTGCTTTTTAAATAATAATAAGTACATTGAAGCGTTTTGAAATATGGAGGGGCGGGACTTCTTATAGTGGATTATCTATACAACATACTATGTTGTATGCTCGACGGGAACACGTTTTTGTTTTTAATTTAGTTAGAGCGCGGCGACGATGGGCGCTTCCTTTTGTGTTCGCAGAGTGCCATGCAAATTAGATGTGCCATTTGTAATAAATTACAATCGTAAATATAGGGCCGTATAAGCAGCCACTAAGTTATCGCCTCTATTCGTATGATGCTGAGGTGTAAGTAAATGTAATATACGACAAAGACTCCATTATACTGATTATATTATTACTTGGATTGCTTAGTTGACATTGGCCATGAATTCGATCGAGGCCTGTTTAGAGCAAATAACCTTTATTATTTAATCTGTTTAGATGAGGTGATAACACTGAACAGTATTACAAAAAAAAATCTAATATAGATAGGTTTTTTTATTTAGTCCAATTCAAAATTAAATAACTAAACCTTTCAGTATAATAATTATTGCCATTCACAAAGAGCCGACGCAGCCCAATGAGGGTATCATTAGAGGGTGCGCGTACTGGGGCTATATTCTAAGTCTTAAATAGGTACAGGGAGATTCCCTATAGCATCGCTCACGGGTCGCAGCGTCACAAACAAGCTTTAAGCCGCTAGATTTAAAGTTCAATTTGAGCGCCGTGACGCGTGAGCGATGCTATAGAGAATCTCCCTGTCCCTATTTAAGACTTCGAATATAGCCCCTGGTGACTTTTGTCGCCGTGACAAAAAAGTTTCCGTCACTCAAAAGTCACGACTCCAAAGCGAACTGAAGAAACAGTCGCGGGTGACAAAAGTCACCCGTGCGCGCATCATCATACATCTCCTTGGACTTGACAGTGACGAAACTGTCGCGAGTGTTGCGGGGTGACTTTTGTCGCCCTAACTAAACTAAACTGGGCCTATATTCGAAGTCTTAAGGGAACAGCGAGATCCCTATTTAAAAGTTCGAATATAGGCCCTGACTAATAGTCTAGACCCCGTGAAAGCACCGGTTGGCGTGAACATGTGTCGAACGGTTCCGATAGCAGGCTTCCTGAGGCAATTAGCGCCGAACAATGAAGACTGAGCGTATAATGTGTGTTATTAAGACGCCATTGTTTCCTTATACAGCCAATTAAATTTTATAGTCCATTATCACTGTCACTGAGCAGGGAACTCCGCTACTGACTACCGAAATGAAGTTCCTTAAACAACCATATTAAAGTTTTGTATATCTTTTGCAATTTTATATATAACACTAGCTTTTCCCCGCAACTTCGTATGCGCAGAAATATTAAAAAGTAAAATCCCGATTTTTCCCGTTCCCGTGGGAATTTTGCAAAGTCCTTTCTTAGCGGATGCCTACGTCATAACATCTACCTGCATACCAAATTTCAGCCCGATCCGTCCAGTGGTTTGGGCTGTGCGTTGATAGATCACTATGTCAGTCAGTCAGTCACCTTTGAGTTTTATATATTGAGATTACGGGTAACTTCCTTTTTATTTACTGTGAAGGCTCATTGGGTACAACGCGCTCGTAATAGTACATTACAGACCTAGGGTGGTGAATTCGTAAATGTCCCAGATCGCAGGTTCAGATAAATATGCGATCTGGGCCTTTACGAATTACCGCCCGTGGTTTGTCAAAAGTTTTACGTCTTGCCTTGGCCAAGAAGTGAGATTTTCTCTCCGCGTAGCGGGCAGAAAATCTCACTTTACGGCCAAGGGTGATGTAAAAACATAAAATTTGGCCACTCTGCTAAAGACCGGTACTGTGCTGCCTGTCTGAGTGGCGAGCCTTGGGGGAGGCCTATGTCCAGCGGTGGACGTCTTTCGGCTGAAATGATGATGATGATAACAAAAAGAGAGAAACAAGAAGGAAGGATATGACCGTCGGAAAGTGCACATAACATATACGTATAACAGTCACTATTAGATATATCGAATCAAAAGGCGCTCAGGAAGATCTGAGCATGAGTTTAAATGTGACTTTATGGTCAATGATTTGAATGCGTGTTCATTCAGACAATTTGTGAGACCTATCATATTATGCATATTTAACGGCGACTAGGTAACGATAAATATTTATTCGTAGTATGTATTTATTGGCGTTACATTTCGATTGCACAATAAATTACATAATTCTTGGATAGAAATTGTGATAACGATTATCAATTGGCAATCCTTACCTAATTGCAATTCATTAACAAATTATAATTCTTACATCATCGTTATAATTAGATAGTCATATCACACGATACGCAAAGGTTTACAAAAAGAAAACCTACACAACATTCTTGGACGACAGGTTTGGCTCAGTTGGTAGTGACCCTGCCCACTGATGCTGCGGTCGCGGGTTCGAATCCCGCTAGGGGCAAACTTTGTGTGATGAGCACGAATGTTTGTACCCGAGTCATGGATTTTTAGTATTGATGTATTTATGTCATTGTCTAGCACCCATATTACAAGCTTTGCAAGTTTGGGGCCAGGTCAATTTGTGTGAAATGGCCCAAAAATATTATTATTATAATGAGTTATTTATGGATTTGTATGTCTATTCGTCCTGGAGTGGCGTCCGCGAACCGGTAGACGAGCTGTCGGTAGGCCTCCAACAAGATGGAGTGACGACCTTGTAAAGGTCGCGGGAACGCGGTGGATGCGAGTGGCACAGGACCGGTCTGAGTGGCGCGCCTTGGGGGAGGCCTATGTCCAGCAGTGGACGTCTATCGGCTGAAATGATGATGATGATGATGATGATGATGTCTATTCGTGTATGAAGCGACGACCTGGCGAAAGTAGCGAGGATCCGATGGATATGTGCGGCTCAGCAGTGAACAACTTTCGCCTGATGATGCCAATTCTCTTCTGTTACTACTTTTTTCGGTTGACCTTTTTCACATTTTTTTTACCTAGTCTTTTATAAAAATGTCCAGTTCTCATTATGTCATGTACTTATAATTTATGATTGTAATTAACGTTCTCAGTTGTTTAGAGATTATGTCGTAAAATACCGCACCTGCTGTCGCGCGGTGGGGCGACCACATTTTTTTACATTCCTGTTTTTCCACATATTTGGAAACGCAAAATCATAATCTTTGTTTTTGTTAACTAAGTTAAAACACCAATCCCACGCTCTCTGACTATTTACACGCGGCTTGGGACTGGGGAGGCAGGGGTCATGAGGCAAATAAATATCTAAGGCTTTCCAGCAGTGTGGCTGGGTACAGTTAACAAAAAATAAATACAAAACCTTTAAAGATTGCCATTTTAGACCTTTTTTTATTAGACATATATAGTTTATGAGGGGGCTCTCAAAATCGATCATAAAGATAATTTGTGTACATAATCCAATCTACTACTACTAATACTACAGCCTATTTGCGTCCCACTGCTGGGCACAGGCCTCCTCTCATCACGAGAGTGTTTGGGCTATAGTCCCCACGCGGGCCCAGTGCGGATTGGGGGCTTCACACACATCTTTGAATTAATTACAGTTGTGTGCATGTTTCCTCACGATGTTTCCCATCACCGAAAAGCACAGTGATTAATTCAAATTGAATCATAATTAAATTATACCATTCAATCAAAACAAATTAGATATAGATCAATCAAAACTAATTTGTGATATAGACACTGTAATAAATTATGTTATGTATTTTTAATTTATATTTAATTTTTAAACTTGAAATAGAATGAATTTAATTTATGGTTATCTACACAAGCTAATTTTAATACAATCTTTTTAAATTATACAACAATGTTACTTTAATTATATTTTTAATGGATTTAATGAAAATATTTTAAAGCATAATATAATAAAATAGAATATAAATTTGGAAATTAATTGTATATACTTGCTGATTTAATTACTTACTAATGCTTTATATTTTAATACTATTATAAATGTAAATGGAATGCAAAACTTGGATTAAATGGCTATATTATTATTATTATTTTATTCAATCAAAACAGTTCCCAAAGCTCAGGCAACAGCTCAAAATTACGGGTGAAGCCACTGGCATATGTTAGCTGTTTATAAATCCTACCATGGTTATAATATGGTTATATTTGGAGTAAGTTAAAGTAGTTTTTTTTTCTTTACTTTTTGCATCTTGGGTTTTTGCATCTATATTGCTAAAGAATATTTCAGTAGTCAGGCAGATACATGGACTGCAATATTAAAATATTATAGAGATTGATTCAAATCTTGTATGTTTTTGTTTTATTATCAAAAACCACATCAGGAGGTCACAGTAAAACAACAAGTGTAAAATACAGTGATAACATGCAAAGACACAATAGAGTTTAATGTGTTTGATGTCATGCTACTTATATAATTTCCACTGACATGTAAATACATTTAAGTCTTTTATCTGTTTCTGAGATTATAAAATACTTTTGACATGCAACATTTTATGAGATCGCAAGTATTTTTTTACAATATGAGATACATTTTGACATGTGTTTCGAAAGCTTATTTAAATAATTTAAGATTTAAATTTATCTTGTTTTATATGGGGGATGGAGAATTACAAGCAAGGCTTGTTACATCTCTGCTACTAAGCCAATTAAGGTCAATAAACATTGCAGTTGCCTAATATAATGTTTGAGGCCCCTTGTTATGTAAAACTAGTGGGGGTCCTGGTGTATACCACAGGTGGTCACAAATGGTGGGTGGTCACAGGGTGTAAACAATGGGTCACATAGTAAAACACACACTGGGTAAAAAATTCTGCTTTTGATTACTGTAAAATCGAATTTGCCTTACTTTATGAGGATTTACTCACTATTTTTCAATGGATAATATTATTAAAATTGAAAATAATTCACAAGCCACTTACATGTCAGTAATTCCAAGTCCCAGCAGGTCCGGCTTGTGTTCTGGATACTTGACTTCGGGAATCTTGTTCTCATACACATCATTACGAGCTTGTTGGAAGTAGTAGTCATATGTGGTCTCATCCAGGGTCAGGAGGAGCCCGATTCTCGGGACCTGCTCGGAACATTAGAAAAATTAGAGCCAAAATAACATTCAGCGTCCATTTGCTATATTTTACAGTGATATAAAAATCAATTACAATGAGTCTATAAATAAGTCAAGAGGCCTTTAGGAACGTACCTTGTAACGAATTCTCAGCTCATAATCTCTTGTGCTCGATAAAACTCGCGTGTTATCTTTAAGAAAGTGATTTCTTCCTCTGATCCGCAAAGCAAACAAAGTGCGAGTTAGTGGAGGTATCCCATACTGTTTACATAATAAAGTGCACAGTTCTTCAGCAGTAAATGTGCTCGAGCACGGTATTATACTAGGCCTCGGATCAATCACCACCGACACTTTAACAGTCTCGGCACCTTCCATCGTTTACAAATGCACAAACAACATAAAAAACAAGGGACGCCAACAGAATAACACACGGATTAAACAAGATTTACTTGGGGTAGAGTTAACCCCGTTACTAACTCCGTCATTTTGTAATTTATAAATGTACTTTAATTTTGTTTAAATACTGGATCTTCAGTAAAAATGTTTATTTTTATATCACACTAAGGTCACCGTCACCACTACGCTGTAACTTTTTTATTTTTTGTTGTCAGTCAGATTAGTTGTCAATACGGATAGTGATGCGCTTAGGATTAGCATTTTTACAACCGGTATCACCAGTGATGCACCAACGAGCATGGTTATTCCTAAATAAATTAGTGAAACTTTGAAAATCGTTTAGACTTCTAAGATATGAAAGTAAAAAAAACTATAATAAAGCTTTCATTTATATTTTAGAATTATACTTTGGCATTTCATGAATATTGTCATTGTCTACAAAGCATGAAAACTATGTGAAACGAATATTTTGTCTATGAATTCACGGCTACAGAGTTACCAGATCAACAGAAAAGTCTGTAAATCTAAGGATTTCAGTCCACTTCCGCCGCGCTTCGGCTAGTCCTGTATTTTTCTAAATGATTTTATGCAACTGAGCAAGTGTGGTATCACTTTCGTATAAAACATGGATGACGTATGGTATTTCACAACGATTTCTTTTTTCTTATTTCCTTATATATTTCCTTTCTTCGGTGGACTACAGATATTAGTCTAGAATCTTTTTCCTTCACATAAGAAATGAAAGGGAGACAAAGCGGATACTTATATTTTAGGGCTCCGTAGCCAAATGGCAAAAAACGGAACCCATCGGCATTTAGTCATGTCCATCTGTCTGCCCATACTTCCTTATATCACAAGTCACAACCATTTTTCTCAAAGACTAAGGATACTTACGGATATTTGAAATTTAGGAAGTAGGTGTGTTCTATGGACCACTACAAAATAATACAGTACGATTTTGAAAGATTAAAAACTTCAAACGAATATTGGTGTCAACAAAATTGGTCGCGCAGTTTTTTAGAAATGGGATATTTTTGTAATAATTTCAGTAACTACGGAAATCTTTATATTGAACTTGGCTTTGACACGCTGCCGCGTGTCTAGATAAGCAAGTACGACTCATAGTCATAGCCATATTTTCTTATTTGCCATAAATTGTAACTGGAGATTTCACAGTAAATCTTAACGTATAAAGTTTGATTATGTGTAATAATATTCACTCAAGCAAGTTATACGGGCAAAGTTCAATAAGATACTTTTTTAGAGAAACCAAGAATTTATTATCTGGTAAGGACTTAATCGAATCGATGGCATCCCTGGAACATCGCTGTTCTACCGAAAGGAGCTGTCACGTCATTTAAACCGCGCTCGCATTTAAGACTTGCTCTTAGCCTAATCAATATCCAGTATAAAGGACCTGTGCGCTTTGTTCAACGTTTGAAAAGCGTGCATTCCCGATCGGGAGGCTTCATGTTTGCGCTCGGTCTTCAGATTTACTAATCAATTCACATTATCTAATCTGGTAATACTGGAGGAACCGTCAACGAACCAATCGCAGTCGACTACTTTTTGTTTCCTCTTCTTCGACGCCCGTCGCCATTGTACCTCGTCTTTGTTCAACATTTTAAAGCTAAATAACAATTTTACCTATCAAAACCAGTACATTTTGAGGGAATAAAACCGTAAGCTGTTATATATTTTATTGAAATTATGTTCCTATTGCCTCTATTGCGCGTACTTAATTCGTTTTAGTTAGATACACGTGCAGAGCCGGTTTTTGATTGTGTAGTTTGTCGTTTTTTCTGAAATACACCTTATGATATGTTTTTATAATTAGACTTTATTATGACAAAAAAACATTACTTAATAGTCGAAGGACAAAAGCAATAGCATAGCAAGTTTTTAAGGTAAATCAGTATTGTTATGAAAAAAGTGCCGCATTTTTGGTGCCCTTGAAACTCATTGCTTTTTATACATACCTACTACTAGGCTATAAAAGCAAGGACGCACAGAAAAAAAGAAATTACATATTCTCATCAATTAATCTCAGCGTCAATTATTTGAATTACTACTTAGTCTAGCTCGGAGTATAATAAACACTTATTAGTTTTCTCACATTCATCTTATTGGTTTTTGTTAGTTATGAGGTTATTATTATTACTTTTCAGTTACTAACTAATGGCTTTGTCTTATTTTCAGGCCATGGATGAATGGGATGATGCTTCTGAAGTTGTAAGTAGATTCTGGCCGTTTTCACTCATTTCTTACAAACACTACTTCAAAAATAGCGAACTGAAGAAAAAGTCACGCGTGACTAAAATCACCCGTGGGTGCACTCTTAACTGTTTATTACTAAGTATATGGATTCTTTTTTAAATTCATGTATGTACCTACTAGGATAGTGAATAGGAATAAGACCTTGCTTAGAACAACATCATGTACAAAATGATAGTTACTTTAGTGGACGTTGTTCGGCTGAAATGATGACTATCTCCAATGTCTGAAAATACCATGATTTTTATTGCAGGCGGCTCCTGCCCACACTAATAACCATTATGACTCCAATGTTGATGAAGGCCACAGCTTATCTCGAGGAAGGGGTTTCCAGTCCTTTGACAATGAAGGAGATGGTAAGTTAAATTTACTGTTTTTGCAGATATACCTACCAAATTCAAATTCAGCAAATTGGCCATATCCCTATGTCAGAAATGAATTTACCAGTGTAAATAATGATGTACCTGATGTCTACAGAAATGTGTGTCTAATATTATTGTACCTATTCTTGTGATCTTCTGTAGGTTTTATTTCTCTGTTGTCTGGTATTCAATAAAGAATTTTTCTAATGTATTATTTGGATTGTTGTTGAGTATCCAGGGTTTAAATTTCAAAATGACAAATTGTTGATTTGCATCATTCTCATGTTATCTCCATTGGGATCATTGACTGATTAATGAATTGTGAAATTTTTTGAAGCATTTACTGATAAAACAAATAGGTATAATACAATAGGTACTTTATACATTTTAGACTAGATTGTTTAATAAATGTTAGCAAAACAGCTAGCAAAATAAATTCAAATTATTTTTAGTTTGAAATTTTTGTTATTATTCTGGCCAGTTAAAATCCAAATTTGAAACTTTAAGCCCAACCGTAGCTGTAAACTCCTTAGGGACCAATCAAGCCCTATGGCTTTTTGGTTTAAGTGTTTCAAGTGTTACAAGCCCATATTGAGGACCGGATTGGTCCAGTTGGTAGTGAACCTGCCTTCTGTTCCGATGGTTGTTGGTTCGAATCCTGCTAGGGCAAAACTGTGTGATGAGCACAAATGTTTGTACTCAAGTCATAAACGTATTCCTTTATATATGTATTTCTCTTTATAAGTATTTATATTGTAGCACCCATAATACATGCTTCGCTTAGTTTGGGGTCAATATGTGTGAAATGTCCGAAGATGTTCTGAATATGTCCCAAGATATATTTAATGTTATAGATTACAAATCTGAAATGCGCAATGGCTTCGGCGACCGGCGGGGGCGGGGGCGCGGCGGGCGGGGCGGCCGCGGGGGACGGGGCGGCGGCGGCGGCTACGAGTCGCGAGACCACGACACCAACGGCGGTAAGTGACTATAAGCTT
>OZ020290.1:3298047-3351815 GCA_963971205.1 Aethes cnicana | reverse complement strand
AACTACAACCATTTATACTGCTGTCAAGCAAAACGTTGTAATGATGATGATATGTGTCGTGTTACCGCGCAACTTGCGACAGTCAACAATAGTTACCGATGATGAACACGTTCTTCTTGGCGCCCATGCCGTCCATCTCGGTGAGGATCTGGTTGATGACGCGGTCGGCGGCGCCGCCGGCGTCCGACACCGAGCCGCCGCGCGACTTGGCGATCGAGTCCAGCTCGTCGAAGAACAGCACGCACGGGGACGCTGACCGCGCCTGCGACCAACACAACATTCATATTATTGTTGACCACTGCAATGGATGCTGCCGCGACATTGCGAGACCAGCGGCACGGATGAGCGCTCACTTCGTTCATACAACCAAGCTCTTCTCTACTCCATCGACTAGGACCAACCTCGGATTGCAATCGCCATCGGTACGAATTTGCAATGAATATAACCTTATCTTGAGCAGGAGCCAAAGCATTGACATATTTCATCACAACCTCGATTATATCAAAACTGAAATTCTGCGACAGTTAATTTATAAAACGAATTAATTTTTACTTTTACTAAAATCAAAAAGCATTTTTCTTATCTTAATGTAGCTCATGTCATACACTGTCATTGTACATAATACTCCGTAATTGTCGTATATATCAGAATTGTCTTTCTTTTCATGTTGTTTACTACTACTAAAGTGTTATGTATACGATGTGGCTGTACTTTTAAATAAATAAATACAACACTATTTACAACCTGCCAATGTAAGACAAACATATGACAAAGTATAGTTCTCAGTGACTTGAAAGCGGGCTTTAGATGTCTGTCGGCAAGTAGTACATCGAGGATGTTGTCCGTCCATTTACCACGCCTATACGCGGCGACAGGTATTTTGCCTTGCGCGATCCTATCCGATATTAAATTACCTAAAAAATTTTTTATACAATCGACTTTAAAACTACTCCAAAACCTGAGCCATATGTACATTCGTTTTCGGCATAACAATAAAAGTGCCAACTGAAGTTGACTCACCTTATCGAAGATATCTCTCACGTTGGCTTCAGACTCTCCGAACCACATGGTGAGCAATTCGGGGCCCTTGACTGAGATAAAGTTGGCCTGACATTCGTTAGCGATGGCCTTCGCCAATAGAGTTTTACCTGTAAACAAATATTTGCTATGAACACGTTTTATTTCATATAGATATTTTGCTTTCGAATTATCTGTGATAAATTAATTCCGTAAAAATAAAACATTTGTCATGAGTGAGCAGAATTACTATTGATGCCTTGTGCTCAGCAGTGACTGTCTTTGGGCTGTAATAATATGATGACGATAGAGTGTATAGTGTAGAGGTAATAATTGGTTGATTGGCCCGCCAATCCAAATTACTATTTAAATGTGTTCAGTCACACCTTACGAGACTGTATGCAGTTGGAAGCATTGTTTGACGGTTCAGCACGCACACATGCGTTGGGAGTCTTGGTGGTTTTATAAATACTTTCACAAAATACACGTCAGCGTTTTGAATTTTGGAGGGGCGGGCCATGTTATAGTAGTTTATCTGTACTGACCGCAGCCGGGCGGGCCGTAGAACAGCACGCCCCGCGAGGGCTGCATGCCGAACTTGAGGAACTTGTCGGGGTGCTCGACGGGGTACTGCACCAGCTCCTGCAGCTCCCGCTTGACGGACTGCAGCCCGCCGATGTCGGTCCACGACACGTTCGGCACCTCCACCACCGTCTCGCGCAGCGCCGACGGAGACGACTTCGTCATCGCGTACTGCGCACAAACATTAACACTGCTGAAGCGAATTCGACAGAACAGAAATCACAGCTGGAGATCTTCAGTACTTTATAAACAAAAATGGTATCACATTTTTTTAAAAGGGAACAACCGTTTTATATATTTGCGCAAAACGTCAAAATCAATTGCATGCACGAGTGAAATACGAGGATTTTTCAAAGTTCTGACGAGATGCAACCACAGTCATGTTCAGTAAGCTTCAGAGAAAGGAGGCCCTCTTTGGTACAACATTTCAGTACTAATTTCCTGTGTAAGACTTAAGTAGTAAGTGTACTCTACAAGACATTTAGTGAAGTGCAAAGTGAAGGGAGTGAAGTTAAGTCATGACTATGTGTCTCCACATAGTCATGACTTAATGATGATGAATAGAAACTGGATCAGACACCTTATATTTGTAGTAAAAACACTTTATAACATTAGCTCATTAAAACCACCAGTCTGGTTGGAGCATGACACAAAGAAAGCTGTGTTAATAATGTTAGAACATTAGACACTGTGTTCCTATAGTCTCGTTAGTTCGAGACCTAGCAACGCATTGGTAATGCCTCCGCTGTTTCAAATGTCTGTAACCTGGCCACTTTAAAACAAATTGCCCGTTTGTAAAAAAAAACGAACCCGGAAGTTGTCCATAGACACGGCGAGCGAGTTGAGCACCTCCGCGTCGATCTGCTCGTCCTCCAGGTCGATGAGGTCCATCTTCTCGCGGATCTGCTGCAGCGCCGCCTCCGAGCAGAGCGACGCCAAGTCGGCGCCCACGTGGCCGTGGGACTCCGCCGCGATCTGACCAAATAAACGGAACAATTGACACCGTTGAATTTTTTTTATATGTATATTTTATTAGCTAGCCAGAAAGTTTGAGAATTTTAAAAAGGACACGTATTTTTGTTTTTCATTCGTTAGTCGTAAATTTCATACTTAAAATTGAAATTATAAACTTTCTCGCTCTAAAAGGGCATAAGTTAAAAATGTCGTAGTGAATCCTTCTGCACAAACAATTAGTCCTGCGCGTAGCGTTCATCCGTTCAGTGCTCTTCAGCAAGAGCTATATGACGGCATATAGCTCTTTCGCACCAGTTAGCACTAAATCTTATCACTACAAAAGAGAAAATCCGAAACTTTTTTTAAATCCCTTAGACAGAGATACCGAAATGGTTTTCGAATGCTGTTGGCATTCAGAAACGTCTTCCGTCTGTAATGTTATATTCATTGGTTGATGGGCAGTTTGATACAGCTCACCTTAAGCATAGGCGTTACTATAACGTGGCATCAATGATAGCTTACAAATATTTTAATACTGTCTGTTCAAAAAGTAAACATTTCGATACCTGTTTAACGTGCGATAAGTTAGTCATTGACGAACGAGCGCTTTTTGTTGCACAACTGCCCACTACTGCTTATTACTTTTTGAATTTCATTTTTAATTTTATTATATTTTTTCGCAAATGTATTAAAAGCGTCGTTTGATACACTTGCGAAATAGTGGATTCACTCGTCCCTTATGTTAACGCTCGCTTTCGCTAGCGCCAACATAACTAGAGATTCGTGATAAAATGACAAACTTTTCGCACTTGCATGAAAACATACTATATTCCATATGGCATAGTGGCGAAGACCAGTTTAAGGGCATGAACTGACCTGTTCCAGATCGACGTCATCTCCCAGCTTCATGTTCTTGGTGTGTATGCGCAGGATCTCGAGGCGGCCGGTGGCGTCCGGGATGCCGATGTCGATCTCGCGGTCGAAGCGGCCGAAGCGACGCAGCGCCGCGTCGATCGAGTTCGGCCGGTTCGTCGCCGCCATTACGATCACGTGGGACGATTTCTTCATGCCTATTACGAGACTCGGCCTTTAGTATGGATTATTACTAGACTACGAGAAAATGACAACTAATTCTACGTGTCAAATCGTAATCGCGAAACCACAAATCTAATAGTTAGTCAATAACTTAAGGGACTGAATTAACAGATTAAATTTGAAAAGTAATAGAAGGGATGAACTTCACCGAAAAGCTCAGTGGTAAATTCAAATGGAATTTCGCACATTAAGTAAACTTAGAGGTGCGAGCCGGAATAGAACCCCCGACCCTCTGCATAAGAGGCGGTAGGTCAAACCACTAGGCTATCACGTCTTATGTAGGTATATTACGTTATATATTATTGGTGAATATATGTATGTTATGTTATATGTGTATAATACCACCAAAGTGACATACCGTCCATAAGCGTGAGCAGTTGCGACACGATCCTGCGCTCCACCTCTCCGTGCGTTTTCTCCCTCTTGGGCGCGATGGCGTCCAGCTCGTCGATGAAGATGATAGCGGGGGAGTTCTTGTCCGCCTCCTCGAACGCCTTGCGGAGATTCGACTCCGACTCCCCGGCCAACTTCGACATGATCTCGGGGCCGTTGATGAGGAAGAAGAATGCACCTATGGGGCAAATGAAGGTTTTGTAATTCGGTGTGTCACTGCTACTGTGAAACTTAACAATAATGAATGAGTGTTACGGGGCGATACGAAATTCACAGGGGTAGATAGCGTGGATTAATCAAGTTGATATAGGATTGATGTCAAACTGTGTTTGCCTGTTATTGGATACCTTGTCACAATTTATGCATGTTTCTTTGTTTTTTTTCTATGGTGTTATATCTGTTGGCGAACCGAATAAATAAAATAAAAATAAATAAATAATAGAGCGGCCGTAACAATACGGACCTGCTTGGAGGGCTGCACTAGAATACTCCAAAGTGATTATCTCACTCAGTCAGCGCAGAGAAGCGCAGTTTTGAGCAAGTACCCCAGCACTAGGGTTTATTAAAAGGCTCAATAAATCACACGTGGTGCGGTAAGTACATGAGGACGCCGCGACTCGAGCTGTGTGTACTGACCGGTCTCGTTAGCGACTGCGCGAGCCACAAGCGTCTTGCCAGTCCCGGGCGGGCCGTACATAAGTATGCCGCGCGGGGGCTTCACACCGATGGCCTTGAAGAGCGAGGGGTGACGTAAAGGCAGCTCCACCATCTCCTTGATCTGAGCTAGCTGCTTGCGGCAGCCGCCGATGTCGTCGTAGCCTACTGCGTTCAGAGCTTCCTCCTCCTCCTGATAACAAAATAAACACAAAGGTTTACACAACTCTTAGAAGGCGCATGGATTAAGCTTTAATGGAGTTTGCGTCGACGGCTTAAGCGCTGAATGCTGATGAAATTCTAAAATCACAGATGAAATTTTATAAATAGAAGAGCAAGAAAAACTGAATACTATACTAAAGAAAGACTGAAATAATGATACAATTCGAAAAATTATCTCATCGTTTAAACATTATAATAATAAAGCCTTTTTATTTCCCATCAACTAGTTTTTACATATTGTTTTACAAAAAAAAAATGTATATTATTTTATGATCGGAACCCCTGTTTGGGTATAGGCCTCCTCCAGCCTGGACCATTGCTCCTTGTCTTTAGCTCGCTCCATCCATTTCTCTCCTGCTGTAGCCACTATGCCCATCTCTACTTCAGTCTGAGACTGTACTCTAGGATGTCTATTATTTTAGTTTTTCTTCTTATGAAGTTGCTTCTTATTTTGTGTATTCTTCTTATTTTTAATAGACTTCGTTCCATAGCTTTTTGGCAGCATACCATTTTTGTTTTTATCCTAGTATTGTAGGACCTTGTCTGGCATCTGTACGTGAGTGTAGGTCATACTACCTACACTCCATGTATCCATCACTATTTTCTTTAGATGAAGGGAAGTTTAAGTTTAAGTTTTGTTTTCTCTTTGTTCATCAAAGGCTGACTTTTTCGCTTTGTTCATTTAGGAGATTTATCATTTTTTCCAGTTTTTTGCTGTTTTGTATGTGCTTTGTCCTTTGCTGGAGGGTTTTGGTCTGCCTCCCCACGGTGACCAGCCGGTTTGGGTTTAAACATTAACCAAACTTTAAATTTCATAGGAACTGTTTATTTGGATAAATAATTCAGTGAATTATGTAAATCTGAAGAAAACATGGAAAACATGCCAAATACTGGTTCCTATTATTCAAAATTGTTAATTCATTTTTAGAATTTGGCTTGGAAATCAGTCTTTTTTTTTATAGTAGATAGACTGACAAACAGGCAGAAAGAAAAAGAGAGAAGAGAAAAAAAGAAGTGGTTACCCACCTATGAAAAACATAGTGAAATTGTGAATATAATTCGTAGAATCAGTGGGAAGTGGATATAATTAGGTGATGACAATGTTTCAATAGTCACACAGAGGCAACTAAAAAGTAAAAAGAAACATCGGCTTTATTCATTGACGGTCCATTACGGTTTATCTAATCGCCGCGACCGCATTACCGAGAGTATTGTGCTCTGCAATGTTAAAAACAGTTGTACTATCACTTGCAGGTTTCAATGACTCGCGTTCAAGAGTTTCACACGATTGTAATTGCGGCTGGAGAAGACAATAGGCGTATCTGCGGGAAGATTCAACGGGGCGATGCCGGCGGAAGTGGATAACCCGTAATCCCAGGGGGAGTTCGGTAAATGGGTAAAAAGGTTGCAAATTGAGGACAGACAACCCGACTGAAACCAGGTAGTTCTCTCCTTTTGTAAGTAATAAGCATGCGGCTATGCAACAAGGAATCTGTGAAACCGCTATTTTATTAGATCTAAAAGAGCAACTCTTTTTGACGGCTGTATTTAATGCCGAAATAAAGTTGAACAGAAGCGGCCCCAGACTAGAGTGGGAGATGAAATGAGAGTGGGAAGTCGTGACATCAGAACGGACGTCGTATATCCGAAAATTTTGGCTTACATAACGAAAGAAAAAATACGGGTACATTTTATTGATCGACTGACGGGCCGCTTTGTTCAGTCATTTCGGCTAATCTTCATGAAGAAAGTGTCACTCACCTCCCGCTTGATAGGCTCGCCCTCGCAGTGGATGACGGTATCGGGCGCCACGATACAGTACGGCGAGGGGTCAGTCTCGACGACCTTGAACTCCACGGCTCGCATGCCCCCGCGCACCATGAACGTATCGTCACGGTGGATCGGCCGGTAAGCCTCCATGAAGTAAGGCTTTAGGTACACCTCGAAGAGATTTCTGGAGGGACAGTTAATAATGAGAAATGGCCTTTACTGACTGAGCAGCTGGTACAGGTTTACACAACTTAGAAGGCGTGTGGATTAAGCGATAATAAGACTGCGTCAACGTCTTAAGTGCTTCGCCGCGCGCCTTCTAAGTTGTGTCGTGCTATACTCTCGATCAAGTGAGACGTCAGGATAAAACATGTACTTTTGTTAAGCACATAAATCTAATCTATGTACATGTAAGGTATAGGTTGGTTGCCTAATAAACTTAAATTCACGTCAATAAGATGGGCTTAGATTAGACCTTAACCTCACCGACGGCAGTTCAAGCTAGTTATAAATAAATGCAGGTAAATCGTAAATTGGATGTTAAAAACATAATTTTTAAAATGGAAAATATCAAGCTGATAGTCAATGATTTTCTTTTCATAAAACTTGAGTAAATGTACTTGTCAAGAAATGGACTACCACCTGACCTCATTGTATAATAGATTAGATGCTTAAGTTAAGAGTCTGGCACTTGTCTGTTGATCTATGTTTTTTTTTTGCTCGAATTTATGGAACAATGTTCTTAGAATAGACTTACCCTGTCAATCCTTCAACCGAGTCGTCAATAGGCAGTATGTGCACACGTTTGCCATACTTGACCGAGGGGCAGGGTGCGATGGACACCACATCAGAGAGTCGGACTCGCAGGTTGTTCCGGACGACGCGGTTCATGCGGATCTTTTCGTCCGGACAGTTCTCGTCTGACAGCACGATGCACACTGTCTCCTTGCGCCTCTTTCCTTTTAAGAGGACCGTGTCACCACGGAACAGCTGTAACTGCTCCATTTTGGCCTGTAAATACGTGGCAAATAAGTAAAGGACTTCACTTTAAGGACTTTACTGTGGTGGCCTAATGGTTCGACCTACCGCCTCTCATGCAGAGGGTCAGGGGTTGGAATCCGGCTTGCATTGCACCTTTGGGTTTATACTTCGAAATTCAATTTCAATATAGGTATCACTGCCTTTTTTGTTGAAGGAAAAGATCGCGAGGAAAAAGGCACACAAGGTAATTTTAGGATGTGTGTGAAGTCTCCAATTTGCACTGGGCCTGAACCTTCTGCTAAGAGGGGGCTTGGGTTGCCATCTCCTAAAATGAAAAAGCCGGACTCTGATTGGCAGTCTACAAAGTCAAAATAGCCTTAATGATTGCCAATCTCCACTAGGAGATGGCACTAGAAGAAGAAGAAGATAGCACACTAATAGGATATATAAAATGCTTATAATGTTTGATGTAAACTTGAAAAATGTTGAAATGTTTTTCTTTTTACAAATGAGTCATTTGCAACGAAACAATATTCACATTTGAGTTACAGTCGAGCCATTTTTTTTAAACAAATTTTACAATAACAATATTAGTGATGAAATCTACCAGTTCTACAATGACACATTTCACTAAATGTTTTAATGTAACTGAATGATTTAGCAAGATTTGATCCGACATTTGACTTTACACTCAACAAAGACTGTTTGTTCTTTATGTGGGATTAAATACTTTATGTAATACTATTGACCTTTATTGAGGTGGTCATTACTGAAAAAGATCATGAGGTAATAAACTGGGGATCTATTTGAAACAGTGCTTTGGGATATGGACCATAACAGTAAATAAACACACATTTTCTTCCTATTTTGTGAGATAGTATAGCAGTGTAATCTATTGAGTATCAGTTATACAAGTGAAAATAGTTTATTTCATAACTTTACATGTACTACAATTACTGATATACATATTACTGAATTGGCAGAAAAGCTCTATATCCCTATAGTGTATTTTAGGTGTACTGCATTACAAGAAATAAAATACAATGTTGCAAAACTTCCAGGTTGATAATATTACTTTGTGATACTTCTAGGAAATTCATTTAAGTATTGCGACTTCCAAGCCAATTTATTTAGCTGTAAAGTTCTGTGCTTTTTAGTCTGGATTCCTATACAAAATCGCAGGATTCAAAATGGCGAGATTTTTCTTTGTATGAAGATAGATTTAAGACCATAACCAGCATGTTGTTTGTGAAGATGACACTGATTTATCCTAGTATAAGATTTTTGAATACCAAAGAAAGTAGTTTGCTGATCATTGTTCAAACATCATTTAACATATTATATTATGTAAATGTATAAATAGCTTGTCAATTCAGCAGGATTTGGCATAATCATCAAGCGAAATGGTGTCTAAATAAATTTTTCAATGTTAAATAGTCATAATCATCTAGGCTTGTGATACCCAAAAAAATATCAAAATGGAGACAAAGGATATCTGACCTGTGAGAGGGCAACGACCGAGTTGTCGTCGCTGACGGCTTCTTCGACGATGAGGCGGTTGGGCCTGTCCTTGCGCCGCAGGATCGCGGTCGACAGATCATCAGGGCTGCATAAAACAACGCCATGTCAACCCGCCGCCAATATAACCCCCACTCGACACAAACATTACACAATAAAACCACAAATCTCAACATTCACACTCACTATCCGATCCAAACAAAATAATCCAACAATGAAATAGCAAAATTCGATACTATGAATTTATTTTTCATTCAAGTAGACATGATGACAAGCCAATTTTCCGAACTTCAGTTTCTAGTAGAATCCAAATGATCTACATGAAAAACAATATGTGACAGCGGAAGTTATGGATATTTATACACTTACCTCCTATTATCTGCCATTTTTACCACAAATTAAAGTTACTATTTGGAAATTTATAAATTATTAGAGACGCCGAAAGAATATAGCTGTGTAATCTCCTCACTCACTACTAACGTACGTGACGTTGCCGTATTTCATTTGTTCGCCGATCACGGCTGTGTTGCCAGTTAAATACAGTTGTCTGTGGAAATCAGTGCGTTTTCAGTTACGTTATTAGGTTTTGATCATATTGAATGACTAGTAATTTTTTGGTTGGTTATAATTTAATAATCAATAAAATAAGATGCTAGTAACAGGGTGAGATAGTTTCATATAAAGAGATAGAGATACTGCAATAAAATTAAATATTGCTTGATCTCGTCAAATTTATAATCAAAATAATCTAGGAAAAAAAAAAGCTAGGAGCTAAAGGTGTACCCTAGCTTTATATTGGCAGCTTTGTCTTTGGTCAGGGAATCACTGTTTTTTTTGTTTGGTTGGCAAACGAGCACACAGGACACAGGCACCAGGCCGCCTTTAGCAAGTGGCCAACCCGAGAACAATGCCTGTTGGCCCATAGTTATTTTAAGTAATTTAAGTTACCACCTGAAACACCAATCTGGATTGCAATAAAGTATTGAGTGTTTTGAGATAACATGAAATGAGTTGAATAAAATTTTGGTCACGTTATTGACTTGTGAACGAAAACGACCTTCGGGCTCACGTCTTTCAGCTCAATTTTTATTGTTTCGAATCGAAATTTACAATTCTCGCTCCAGATGTACTTACATATTATCTGGGGTCATGGTCTGGGGTCTGTGACTGTGACGCTGGAATTACCAACTTCTCCATCCACATGATCGCTCATTAAAATGGACTGTTCTTTTGTCTTTCCTGGCATATCATGTGAAGGTTTGGACAATACCTATGGGCTGCAATGATCTATATGCTTCACATAGATAAACATTATTTACGATGTAGGTAAGTTACTTATTAACCAGCACTTGAATTATGGGTAAAACTTGTTTAAAAGAACTGTAAGTTGGTAAGTGTATTAATATTCCAACAGTTTATAGGTTATACCTAATTAAGATGGATTATACCAAGTTTTTTTAATATATCAAATTATATTTAATACTAGTAATCGTAGCGTAGGATTTTAACTTTAATACCGCTTTTATATAAACATACAATTTAAATACTATTTATCAATCGTGATGATACAATTGCTTATAGAATCTAAAGTAGAAGATACGATCTGATGTAGATGTAGCCCAGCTGATGAAGGAATTTTAATAAATTACTTTTCGTCCAGTGAGCTTTTAATTCAATGGCCTAGGCTAGTTAACTCCAGCTAAAAGCTAATGGAGCTAGAAGAATCAGATGAATAATCGGATTCACCTCTATATTCTTCTACAGCCTTCTTCATTTTGTTCCTCAGATCCCTTCGGTCCCGACGGCTCAGCTTCTTCACGCCGGCCACAATCACATTGTGAAGCAGGTTCCTGGTCTCTTCGGCTATGAACAGCTTGTCTTTGTTCCCATAATCCACAAGATCGTATAAATAGTCATTGAAATACATGTTCTCCCGTAAAGTGAACACTTCATTCATGGCTTCTAAAAACGCTCTTCGGTGAGGCAGATCCTTATTCAACTCGTTTCTATAATTAATGAGTTCTTGCTTAATATCTTCTCTGTACATATGCGCTAGTTCTTTCAGGCTTGTACTCAGCCTCATCGTAGGACCATAATCCATGTCTTCCAGCGCATGGTACAAGATGCTAACATACTTGGGGAGCTTCCTTTCTGGGAAGCTACTTATGAGAGTATCCAATAAGTTTTGGAGGAATCTTTCGAATATACCTTGATGTCGTGTGGGCTTTCGTTGTATCAATGTATCGCTTTGATCACTTTCAGGATTGTTTAGAGCGTTAGAGCTTGTAGTAGTATCTTTAATTATGTATGATAAACATACGACATAAAAGTAAACGACAAGCGTTCGCATGTTTTCTTTTGCTAGAATGAGAAAAACTAATTTCATGGTTTGAACATGAGTCATGACGCAGATTACAACGTCGCATAATAATTTAAGGCTGCAAAGGGCATTAAATAAAAGACAAAATGTACTTAGCTACTATGTTATGTAAATGATTTATTCAGTTACATAGTAAAGTATAAAGAGCAATAAAATATCGATTGTTGAATAAATAATTCATACAGGCATTTTGATTAAATGTTTGTTTCATCGCAAACTGTTGATAACTTCGTCACTATATCGTCTCGTACGTCGTCATTCTGTTGCCGAAGACGGCGGAAAATTAAGTCCTTGAGGAACCTTTTAGTTCTGGCCTTCATGGGACCGCGGCTATCTTTCCCAAACTTCGTCACGAAGAACACATAGTCGTCCATAAACGTATCATCCCGCGAGCTATACAAAACATTCATCGCGTGAAAAAACTCTATCATATTTGGCTTTTCGTCTGTTATGACATCTAGAAAAGTAATTACGTACAGTTTCAAAACCTTTCCACTGAACGATGACAGTCGCAGCAGTTTTTTTGAAAACGCCCTGACTTTTCTTCTTATAAAGGATCCAGAACCCAAGCCTTTTAAACTGTCTCCCAGGATTTTAAAGTATCCAGGAATCCTGTTACTTTTGAATTTGTTTAAAATAACGTCACAAATGTTCACGATCACATTGAAGAACGCGCCGAAAGCTGGGTGCGGTTTTGGGTGGTATTTCGTTGGATTTTTGCGTAGAAAGTCGAGTATGGACCCCTTGGGTAGGGGTCTTAGTTCTCCACTTCTTCCACCTTTCTTGTGATACTTCCCTACGATTTCTTTTATGCTGGGGTAGTTGAGAACGATGTTTTTGACGGCTGTGATGTTGAATTCGTGGCCGTGGCAGAGGGTGTTAAATATTAGGATGCTCAGTATAGGTAAGCAAGTGGTTTCCGCGCGCATGGCACTTGACCGGCGCAGGCGACGGACCGCCGTTTTATTGCTGCCGGAGCGCAGTCGCTACAATATTTCAATGCCAATGTTTTGCTTCAGGTTTTTATCGCCAAACCACGTTCTAATTTGTGTAGATACCTGAAACGGGAAAAGAAAATATTTGTTTAAACAAGATGTTTAACGTCGAATTTGTAAACTTGGCCACTAAAGAATTCTCATATATATCACCAAATAGGGAAATTCTGTCTCCCACTATATTAGTGAGACAGGATTTCACTCTTAACTATGCTATTTGGGAACGGGGAAGTTCGTCTCACTTTCAAGGATGTCCTTCACATTTTACTGTACAAATATGTCAAAACCGAACAATAAGATAATATAACTTGTTAAGGTTCGGCCGAGTATTGGTGTTTGCTATTTGGCTTCTCGAATATATACTAGTTTAATATGTTACAGTTTTTATGTAGTCAGACTGACAAACAAGCAGAGAGCACATGGTAATGCCACGCCTATACTGTCGACATTTGTAACACCAGAAGCATCACCAACCCTTTTTATAAGGCCCTCGACCATGTAGACTTTTAGTAGCGATGCTGCCGCGCTCATATCGCTATCCTTTTTTTATATCAAGGAGTAAAAAGGATAGCGATATGAGAGCATCGCTACAAAAACTCGCCGTGGGCGAGGGCCCTAAATTGTAGCGCAGAAGGGAGTTTCCGTTAAGCTCAAATGGGTTATGACTTTTCACACAGAAGAACTGTTCGAATCACTTTCCGTTACCGAACAGTTCTTCTATGTTTCACTATGTGGTATGACGAACCTGCCAGACTAGGACAGTGATCAGTCCTGCGACCAGCCAGTCCGCGGTGGCGACGAGCACGCAGCCAAACAACATGGCGTCCAGGGTTGCCAGCGACCACTCTTCACCCCACCTGGACATGAGATTACTTCATTAAGGTCATTGAAGTTCTGTTTCAATAATTAATACCGGCTCCACCCGCATGGAAAATCATACAAGGCGAATTAGAGTCAGAATTAGACACATTCGTTTATACAATGGTAACCAAATGATTTGATCGTCGCCTCTCGTGCAGAGGTCGAGGGTTCGAATCCGGCTCGCACCTCTGAGTTTAATGATGTGCAAAATTCAATTTGAATTTTACCACTGAGCTTTTCGGTGATGGAAAACCGGCACGCGTCTGCGAAGTACTTCAAGGATGTGTGTGAAGTCCCCATTCCGCACTGGGCCCGCGTGGGGACTAATAGCCCAAACCCTCTCGTGATGGGAAGAGAGGAGGCGTGATGTGGAGGAAGGACGCATTTTTTTTTACAGAGAATCTATAAGGGAACGTCGAGAAGTCACGGCGCTCGAATTTAATTTTAACTCTAACTTTAAGTTCAGTTTCAAAGCCGTGACGTTTAGGCGTTCCCTATAGATTCCCTATAAAATCGCCCTTTAAGTCTTTAAGTCTCTCTATCCCTATGTAACGTTTCGAATAGAGCCCCAGGGGCTCACAAACATACAAAACTCACACGAAAGGAAAATTCCCTATCCATGCGCTCACACGTCATGGCATTGAAACCGAACTTAAAGCAGCTAGATTTAAAGTTCAAATTGAGCGCCGTGACGCGTGAGCGCAGGGAGAGGGATTATCCCTTTCCCTATGTAACGTTTCGAATTGAGCCCCTCGTCGGGTACCCAATTGTAAGGTGTCAAATGCTTTCCACGATCTACACATGTTGAATGATTAATCTCTCACCAAGCCATGGCGAAGCAGGAAGGAGAGCCGTCGTGAGGGTCGTACAGGAGTGCGCTGGTGTTGCCAGCCTCGCGAGCTGTCACCTCGATGTCCAGCAGTCGCTCCAGCACCGTCCGCTCGCTGGCCACCCAGCTTAGACCGTCCAGCGCCTGAGAAAATGTGAGAAAGTCTAGAGATCCTTAGTTCGAGTCCCGGAACGACAAAAAAAAAGATAAACTAGTTACTTAAGAGGGTTTACTCCGAAAGTTGGCAACGTCGCAAATGGCTGTCAAATATTTCGCTATTTTCATTAATTTCTGAATATTACTGAATGAAAATATGAATTATCGCTCTATGGTTGAATAAAACATTAAGTATGGATTGTAACAATTATAATAGGAACACGAAATTTTTAGGATTATGGAAGTACTATCTTTTGAAAACTTTCCATCGCATTTTTCATGCATTTTAATGTAATCTTATCATTTGAATGCCTAACCAACAAATATAAAACGAGACGCGTCATTTGACCATAGAATGACAACTTCTTTTTTAGTTCAGTAATATTGAGAAATTGATAAAAACAGCGAAACGTTTGACAGCTATATGCGACGTTGCCAACTTTCGGGATAAACCCTCTTAAAAACCTCTTTCAAACTTTCACAACAATTAGAGACAAGAATAACAAAACTCAAGTTAAAAAGCGATGAAATATCATATCGCCAGAAAATCCCGAAAGTAGCGTAAAGCAGCTGAGCCATTTCGCTTTAATTAAAAACACCTTAAAATAATTACCCTTTCAAAAAACGCAGCCAAGAATCGCGAGAGCAGGGCCTGTCTCGTGTCCCCGCCGTCCAAAGCCCCTGATGAAATTTAATCAGATCAGAACTTAGCAATTTCAACAAAAATACGTCGCAAATCACAAATTTCAGTCTCACCTAATCCTGGGGTCGACAACTGTTTATACACGACCCTGAAACGCAAGATGAATAATGGTTTCTGAGAATTTTAATAACACGCTGGTGTTGAAATTATGTTTTCGGGAGAATGGATTTTACTAATACCTAAATCTTAATGAATTTAGGAATGGATCACCTAAAGACCGAAGATCTTTTTTTAACCCGTTAACGCAATCCGAAATTTCCGATCACAGGCGACGCATTAACATATAAGTACTTGGTTTATTTTTTTAATAATAATTAACAAAACAAAAATAAAATATAAATACTAAAGCGTTATTCGACAACCATTTTGGTATCCTAGTGTGGAGACTGGCCGAGTACAATCGGTTAGTTGACACATTTTCTTTCAAAAATAGGTAGTCTTAAGTGTAGAACTGTTTTTGTTTAATATTTTTAGTCTTTTTCTATCGCTTGTAATGAACGTATCTCTCAAAATATAATATCAATTCAACTTAAAATCTATTATTTCATAATTAGGAGGGGCAGTGTTAGGTTAGGTAATAGGGCCAGTCTTCAAAATTTAGATATTTTAATAAGTTAGACATCGTCTTCGTGTCTTCGGATTCCACCGCTGATCTCCGTGCCTGCAGCATCTACCTGAGCTAACATCAACACCCCTCTACACTAGCCTAAAAAAATGACTGGTTTCAGTAAAAAAAGTTTCAGATATTTTTTTGTTCACTACTTTTGGAGAAAATAGTGTTTAAGTAGTAGGTACAGTACAAGCTTTGCTTCGTTTGGGCTAGGTCAATTTGTGTGAAATGTCCCAAGATATCCGCACTGGGCCCGCGTGGGGACTATAGCCCAACCCTCTCGTGGTGCCTGTGCCCAGCAGTGGGCCGTAAATAGGCTGTTGTAGTAGTAGAAGTAGTAGTCCCAAGATATTTCTTTATTATTTTATTCATGATCAAAGTACACCTTTTTAGGTGTCCCTAGCATGGTAGGCAAGGCAGTGCATGCATGGGCGTACCAAGGGAGGGGGAGGGGATACACACATGGAACTTGGTCTCCCCATAGAAAATACCCCGAAAAAATTTATCTGGCCCCCCCTTTGGATCTGAAGGTGAATATGCGCTTGTCCCCCTCTGGGTGAGAAGCTGGGTCTTGCCCCCGGTTGGGGCTGGGTACGCCCATGTGTATGGCAACTTTAGGAGTCCTTGGCTTGGCGGTCAAGGGGTTAAATCATTGAACTGACCTCAGTTGCGGTGCGCACGCGACGCGGCACGCTTCCAACGGCCCCGACATGCTTTTTGCGTCAGTGAACTCATTGTTTCTGCAAGAATAGTTAAATATATTTATCCGTCAAATTATAGTACTCTGAAATATGCTTCGTGCCAAATAAGCCGTGGTGGCCTAGTGGTTCGACCTACCGAATCTCATGCAGAGGGTCGGGGGTTCGATTCCGGTTCGCACCTCTAAGTTTACTATGTGCGAAATTCAATTTGAATTGACCAGCACTGAGCTTTTCGGTGAAGGAAAACATCGCGAGGAACCCAACCAAACCCTCTCGTGGTGAGAGAAGGCCTGTGCCCAGCAGTGGGAAGGAAATAGGCTGTAGTTAGTAGTAAGTAGTAGTAGAAATGTGCTCCGCGCACTGCTGATTAAACTTCAGAATTCTTCCAGCTATGTCGGTGACCCTGGTTCTACAACAATATTGAATGGAATTGACAGCAAATCTGATCCAGGATTTCTCTATTTCGAAAGGACAGCGTCTTTTTACATTAGCGTTTACGGGGACCTATTATTAGACCTTTTTCCGTTAACAGAGTTAACCGGAAATGGCAGACATAAAAGGAAATATTAATTGCAGACATTACTCCACGTTATGGAATAGTCCGACCAAATCTCCTCGGTTAACGATAAGTCCATATTTCCGTAACTGTCATAATAATTTCAGTCTGTGGAAAAAGGATAGATATACATGGTGGGTCAGAAAATAGTATATTAATTGTATAGGTCTTTAATTTTTCTTGAGTTGGTAAAAAAAATATATTTTGTATAGGATTACAGGCGTCGCTCACACAACCAATCCCATATACAATTTTTTTTTACCAACTCAAAAAAAATTAAAGACCTATACAATATACTTAGAATCGATAGCCGATACGGTGGGTTAATTTTTTGCCATATTTTCTGACCCACCGTGTATATGTATTTTAATGAAAGTGTGAGCGAGGGAGATAGTGATGTAGAAGGTTTATATTCCATCCGAATCCCATCAGTTGCAAAGTGTGATATATCCATCGCAGAACGTTAGGTATGTGTTATCAATCGGAAAATGATCTCAATGGTTTATCTGTGCATATTTTTCTAAGCAGGGATTATTACATATAATAAAATAATTTCAATTTACCCTCGCAATATTTCACATACTTTTTGACATGTTTGTTTTCACAGATTTTTCATTAGAAAAACTACTAGTAGGTATATACGTAAGCCTTATCGGCTGCACAAGTAATTAAGTACTTATTAGAAATGCAAATTCTGTTGAAAATTATAAATAGAGAGTAGATAGAAAGAAAAGCTTCATTCGATTTCATTAAGTCTATACTTTGTGAAACTTTTTAATTAAACTTACAAAACATTGTTCGACTAAACAAGTTGAGTACCTATATCAATATTTTGGGATAATAATTATGGCTAACTTTAAAATTCTTGTTGTGCGAATTTCAGTGGTCCGTCGCTGCTTCTCCAATTTGACTCGTTTAGCAACTAAACCTAAGGTTTGTTCTATTTATCCGACTTGATATCGATAACCTTGCCATACAGCAACGATATCATGTACAATTTCGCTATGCTTTCACGTTTTTAACTACTGAACTTTGCCTAGATATAGTCAATTACATCAATGTGGGTATAGGTAAAAAACTTATGTAAGTCACCTGGTGTATGTAGTTGTGTTCCAAAATGATATGAAAATTCGAGGAAAATAGGGATGACGACAGGGTGAAGAAATCGAAATTCTAATTAGTCCGTCAGTCAGGTAATAAAAAAATATTAGACACGTATTTTTTGTTTTATCAAATTAACAAAGAATGACTAAGTTAAAACGCATTAAAGTGGGAGAGTGGGGGCTAACTACGTCACCGTTAGATATAAATCGTACCTAACCGTGACGTCACGCGACATTTCAACTCAATACGAGTATATCTCCGTATAAGTTTGATTACGTGAAAAAAGAAAAAATACGTGTCCAATACTTTTCAATAATCTTCCTGATAGAAAAAAAAGTTTTCGCCATCCCTATTCAAATATGGAACGTCAACTTTCGTATACAGACAGGTTACTACTACATACAACAGGTGACTTACTTAAGTTTTTTACTTATACACCGAACTTTACAGTAGCTACATACTTTACTAATACTATAAATGTGAAAGTGCGTTTTCTTGTCCTTCCTTCACGTCAAAACGACTAGACCAATTTGAATGAGGTATGGAGAGTTTGAGACCCTGAGAATAACTTAGGATAATTTTTATCCTGATATTTCCACAGGAACGGGTTCTCTCTACAAGTTTTTTTCAATACTTATATCACTATAAATAACCATCAATATGTTATAGTATCATCGGGTACGCAAATTCTATGTCTATGTACCTACGCGGGACGAAGTCGCGGGCAACGGCTTTAGTATTTATTATTTATTTATTTATTTAATTTAGGCACGGTAACAAGTAACAAACAAATTACAGTTTTGATGCTTATTTTAAAAGTAAACTAGTGCTATGCCTGCCACTCGATTACAACCATAAAAAAGCATCCAGTTTGCTGGCTATTTGTACAGTGGACTGACGGCCTTATCGACAGCAGTTAAAGGGTAGTTTACGATCTGTGAACGTCCTTGTTATCGAGCACTATTGACACGGTGACCCGGGCGTGATTCAGATCGGGGGTAGAGCCGACGCCAAGCTCTAACAATTTTAACTTCTCAGGTCTGAATGTCGCGGAAGTGCGCTCTTTGTTGCGTGTGACTGTACGAGTAAGGTATTATGACAAAAAAAACGCAAGTACAAGTATATGTCGTGTTATTGCAAATACACTCAACATCATTGCATTCGGGTATTGTATGGTAAATGCTATACAAAGTGACCCGCATTCATTGCAGTTGAGTGTATTGTGTTAACCGATCATACTAATCACGTGTTGGTGTTCTAATTGAATACCTACATAAAAATATAAATTTGTAATATTTACGCGACTTCTACAGTTAGGTAACTGTCGTTAATGCTTATGTTAAGCAAATCAAAGTTCAATTTAGTTTTCTATTTAAATTCTATTTAACATCCTTGAGTTACTGTTATAGAGGACCAAGAAGGTTCGGTTTAATCTAAATAAAATAACTTACTACGACTTTACTTCAAGAACTTGGCCTGTAGCTACAGAAACGAGCTCGTCTACATTTTATTGCGTAGTGTGGGCTTGCAGTCGCACTTATTTGGTCCAGACGTCCTATTTACGTTTTATTATTGCCGCCTCGACGGTGTACATTAAATTATGTTAGGTTCAGTTGGTGCAATTGCACCAAAGCGGGTTTACGCCGCTAACCTCGGGTTAGCATTTAGATTCCTCAACAACTTAACTCGAGCTTAGGCTGTATTTTACTGTGTTACCTAGGGCTATACTCTTTTGAAATTATTTGTTATCTTCCTAGTATTTCTGTAGTTTCTTTCTGATATTGATGCACCTACTCATTTTTCTTTCTGTTTGGCCTTATGGTTGACTGGTAGAGAATGCCTTTAGGCATTAAGTCCGCCAATTGAATACATTTTGTATGTGCAATGAAGTTTAAATAAATAAATAAATATTCGAAGTCTTAAAATAGGGATCTCCCTATTCCCTATTTAAGCCCCTGTACAATTTGTAATCGATATCGATTTTAAGTATCTTACCTTCCATGAACATAATGTGCGTAATACTCTTCCTCGAACACCAGTAGGGACATCCCGACGCCTTCACACACCCTGGCTAAGGCGAGAGTTGGAGGACCTGTCAGCTTGTCCTTCGTCCATCGTGTCACCAGGATTGAGGAGTACGCAGCCCACCAGGCCAATGAACCGACGGCCCATAGGTAGCCGCGGCTGAGGCGGAGCGAGGAGAGCCACGGGGTGGACAACTAAAAGGAGAAAATCATGTCTATAGGAACCTGCAAAAATGGTTGAAATCTCCCAAGTCCCAACGAGTGCATAAAAATAACTCACTTGCGTTTTGTGATAAAGAGTCGTGTCACATTATATTTATGTCATATATTTTTGCAAATGGCTGATTCTAGGCATGTTTTTAGGCTTTTAATATTTTTCGAGTTGTTTTTTATTTTATTTTTGTATGGCCCAGTAGAGATTGATGGCGTGAGCGACAACTGTATCCCATACATTTTTTTTACCAACTCGAAAAAAAAACCTAAAAAACATGCTTAGAACCGATAACTGATACTGTGGTTAAAATATCGTCACATGGCCACACACGTTTTGCTGGACCCTATATAATTGAAAAGTTTTAATCGGGAATGTATCATGTAAAAGTCCTTCATTGCCGAATGCCCCGAGTAATACGATGAACACTTCAAAAGATATCTTCGAGGTAAACTTACTTTTTACTTTAGCCGAAATTTCGTTCATTTGGTTTGATTTGATTTTGTCGTGACTTTCTTGTTTTAATTTAATCAACTCTCGCAGCAAGACTTCAAGGACTTTACTTAGTAAGAAGACTTAGTATTTTTGTATAACTTATGTAGATTTTGTATCACTCACTAATGCTAGACTAGAATTAGAGACTGTTTGCCGCACACGTAATTAACTTTCTTTTCTTCTTTATCACTCACCATCAGAATCAGTACCTATGCTACCTACTTAATAGTAAGGATTCACAATCAGCCGGAGAAAAATGGCCCGTCAAAACGGGTACCCGAACAGCTCGCAGGCACCCGTTTGGCCTTCGTTATAAAGAGGCGTTATTAGCATATTGGAACGTATTTTCTAATGACAGTTTGCTCTATATACTTTGACATATTATGTTAGGCACTGTTCGTCCATAAGTTATTTATTATTTATTATAGGTCAATGACTTAATATGTTAAATGCGTTTAGTTTAATATGTTTAGATACTTTACTCACGTGTAAAAGAGCAATAGTGGCAGCTGTAGTAAGCCCAGGAGACGCTCTTCGTATCGCCTGCATTGAAGACCATTCCCGACTTAGAGCTGCGGGCTTCCACGCATTGTTGTCTGCGGCCGACGAGCCATCTAATAGGCCATGAAAAAATATATAGTACAGGCATCGGCACAAAACTTGAGCGGTGCGGCCTTCGATGCGCAGAAGTCGAAAGTAAGGTCTCGTCGGCAGAGGGGCGCGGGACGCCGGGGACGCATTGTCGTGCGCGCACGCTAATTGGCTCTCCAGTGTCGTAAGCATGCGCAGAAATCCCCTCTACTTTCGTTCACCGCTCAAGACCCGTGCCCCGTGTATCAGTAGTTAACTTGAGGTCAGGCTGTTTGGGACAAAGCTTCTCGACGTTTAGGATGGATACTCTTCAGCAATGTAGATATTTACAAAAAATAGTTTCTGAAATATACTTGGTTTTTCTCAAACATGCAATGAAATATTGATATTATGTTCTTCTTATTAGCCTGGGAAGTATCACGTTTCAGGCGCGGCTAGACAATTGGTCTATAATGAAATTTCATACAAATGTTGCAGGCCTAGGCCTAGGATCTTACTTTTATTAAATTTCCATTTGATATATTTGTGACACAGCATCTTGGCATTCCTGTCCTGCCCGTGATGGTGTACGGATCAGAAACATGGGTGTTGACGAGACAAGTTTTCGGGAAGATGCAGGTCACACAGAGAGCAATGGAGCGAGCCATGCTGGGGATCTCCCTCTGCGACAGAATTCGGAATACCGAGATCAGAAGGAGAACTAGACTCGTAGATGTGGCCAAGGTCATCACTCAGAGAAAACACAGGTGGGCAGGGCACATTTGTCGAAGGCAGGACAGCCGGTGGGGCGTGAAGGTACTCGAATGGAGACCCAGGACTGGTCGCAGAAATGTAGGCAGGCAACCCGCAAGATGGACAGATGATCTTGTCCAAGTGGCTGGAAAAGATTGGATGCAAAAAGCCCAAGATCGGAAGGGATGGAGTGCAATGGAGGAGACCTACACTCAGCATTGGGTGGATATAGGTTGAAGAGAGAGAGAGATCTTGGCATTCCACCATTTAAAAAAAGCTGTAAGCAATATTTACTCTATGGTTCGCTATGACATTCTGCCAATACAGCTATTAAAAATACATGGACCATATTTGCTACATAGGTATCGCAGTTTTATTTATTTAAAAAAAAAATATATATATTATATATTATAACATATTATTTAATTTATTTATTTCATTGCATGTTTGAGAAAAGCACTATACATACATCGGCGGGGAACGGATGTTGTTGGCCTCGTAACTATCCGGCCTAAGTTCGTTCGGCCGTATATAATACTCGGCCTGCAACATCCTCCTTCCCGGCCTCTGTAGTAATGTACTATTATACGCATATTCATTTTACAAACCTTTAATGGGAGGATTGTACTCCGACCAATCCAAGAAGAAAATGTCACACGTACATTGACGCCAGTTAATCCACGCCACTTTTATTACCTTGAAAATAACAAATTGAAATTATTGTAGTCAAATAGGTATATTTTATTACGTAAATGGACAATGAGTGTAGTACTAAAGCAAAATTTGAGTGAACGACGATACTATAGATACTGTGGCGGGGGGTTGATGTTAGCTCAGGTAGATGCTGCAGACACGGAGATCAGCGGCGGAATCCGAAGACACGAAGACGATGTCTAGCTTATTAAAATATCTAACTCTTGAAGACTGGCCCTATTACTGCCCTAATACTGTCTAACTAAGGAATAATAGATTTTAAGTTGAATTGATATTATATTTTGAGAGATGCACACTTTACAATGATTATAAAAAGACTAAATAATAAAAGCTATACAATTCTACGCTTAAAATTACCTATTTTTGGAAGAGAATGTGTCAACTAACCGATTGTACTCGGCCAGTCTCCACAATACTCTGTTGAATAATGAATTGCAGCCTGTATAGATAGACTACTGGGCTCATGCCCGGTACAAATGATCTTAAAAAGCGTCCTTTTACTAGCATTCGATGAGCAGTAAGTAGATATAGTTACCACGAGCTGTGCTTATCATTATCTACATGTCATCCACAGTATAGGACGGTCTGAGTGGGCAAACCTTTGAATCAATTGGTCAATATATTATATCCCACTTGGACCAGACACACGGCGGACACGGCCTATAAACGCACGATTTTGAACACAATTCGAATGAAGTATCAATGTTTGCGTGCGAGGACGTCTAGTCTGTGTGCGTGCGAGGACGTCTGTATACTTGTAAATGTGGGTGCACCACTACGCGGGCCAATGACTCACTCTCCGGACGAAACAAATGACGGTAAGGGCGAGTTGGGCGCGAGTTGCGCGCCGGCTAGGTTCAGGCGGGTGATTCCGTGGCCATTCTGTACAATACAATACAATACAAATACTCTTTATTGAACACCACACAATAGAGAAAAAAAGAACAGAACAAAAAAGATCAGGAAAACATGTTGTTAGGTATACAGCAGGCGGTCTTATCGCTAATAGAGCCATCTCTCCCGACACCTTTGGGTAGTGGATATCAAGTAAAAGAGATAAGTTGGTAGGCGGTGCTCGTAATGACCATATGTTATATATTATAAATACATACATACCAGAAATCATAAATATAAACATACATAATAATAAATATATAGTCATACCACTCATATAATAAAGAAACTAAATAAACTACGTACAGTCTAAAAGAAACTAACGACAGCCGAAACCCAAATGAAGAAGAGGAAAAAGATCAAAAAGCAAGTGATAATAAGAAATGGTCCTTAAGCTTGTTTTTAAAGACAGCGAGAGATTGCACACGCCTAATGTCCACGGGAAGAGAATTCCAGAGCCGTGCAGCTTGAATAGTAAAAGAGTCAAAAAAAAAATTAGAAGAAATTACAGAGATTCTGTATGTAGTACTATTACATATTCTGTGCTTCAGGTTAGCCTCTACTCGAGGTGCGGTTTAGTGCAAGTGGCCGCTAAAATGTACCTTCAAAGAGACGGCGGAGTACACGAGAGCCCTGATGAGGTGCTCCTCGGACCGCGAGGGCGGCAACATAAGCCCGAGCGAGCCCGCTTCAGCTGCCAGGGCGTGTAGCGCCGACAACCACGCTGCCTGAAGAATTAAATAATGTTAGGGCATTCACTAACTGAGCGTTCATTGTAAATGCCACTCGTATTAGTTTGGATTTCGATTCAAAAATACATCCCTATGTATGTAGTAGATGTGCGATGGCTCCAATTCCCTAACATATTCACAACACCCTTTTTACGTCCCCCTGCCGAGTACAGGCCTCCTCTCATCACGAGAGGGTTTGGACTATAGTCCCCACGCGGGCCCAGTGCGGTTTGAATACTTCAAACACATCCTTGAATGAATTCAAAGATGCATGCAGGTGTCCTTAACTTTACCAGGCATTACACTGTGGGAACCCGAGGTACCTACCTATTTACAAGAACTCGTTGGCAACGTCAAGGGTCTGCTAGGCTTGGCAGACCGAGGCCAAGTCTATAATGAGGCCGAGTTGGCCGGGTTATCACCGGCAGCCCTCACCGCGTAAAATAGACGTCAAGTCGCCAAACCAGCCCGCATTCACATACCTAAGTGTCTAGACTTCCAGGTACAGAGACATACAGGCAACCGTGTATGCTTACAAAGTAGATAGCGTCTGCTGCACAGCCGGCCAGGATTGGTAGCAGGGAAGCCTGCAGGGCTCCGCGACGGAGCGCCCCACGCCACTGCACTATGGCGTAACAGGACAGCAGAGCACCAAGCACGCCGCCCCATATCTAGCAAGTATACCTAAGATTAGGTGACGGATAGAATTGACAGAGGCTCTATTCAAAACGTTACATAGTGCTTCATCGCCGTGACGCTTTGACGGTAGGGATAGGGAATTTCCCTTTCCCTATGTAACGTTTCGAATAGAGCCCCTGTTAGGCCTGCCACATACATTCGTAATTCCGTAACGGAATCCCGCAACGGAATTCCGATTCGGAAATTCCGAACGCATGCCCGCCATACAAAATATATAGACCTGCCACATACACGCAGGAGTTTTCCGTTCGGAATTCCGAACTGAATGTGTGTGGTAGGTCTATACGTTTTGTATGGCGGACATCCGTTCGGAATTACGTTACGGAATTCCGAGTGTATCTGGCGGGCCTAACTCTATCATATCCTATGCGTCTAGACCATTCTGCATTCCCTCACCTCCAGGCCACGCAGCACTCCAGCGCTGGGCATGTCATTCGTCACCCGAAGAGTCGTGACAATGGAACGAGCGTACGCCGACTTCGTAGCGTACTGCGCTTCGATCGTCAAGTGTACGCGTATGGACGAACGCGATCTCTGCAGGCTTGGGGAGAAGGCTAGGTTAGTTACCCGACTGCGCTAGAAGGAGGGTTATGTTCTTCGAGTGTATGTATGTGAGTAAGTAGTGTGTATGTAGGTATATTTCTATGGCACGCTATGTAGCCTAAATGGCTTGATGGATTTTAGCATGCGAGGTGTCGTTAGATTCCTCTTAATTGTGAGAGTGACACTGGGTATATCAAAATTGCAAAATAACAAAATGGCTCATTTTGGAGGCATTTCATTAAACGTTTCAATTTTTTTTGTCTTAGCCTATAGTGATAGATCGTCTAGATGGTCTAGATAGATGATCTAGCTAGATAAAGGGTTTAATAAACGGATTACAAAATTAATGTGACATCAAAAGTTTGTTTACAGTCGGGTATATTATTTAAAAATAAAGTTATTGATGGATAGAATAACAAACCTAGCAATCCCGAATCATTTTTTGAGAATGAATGAGAATGAGAGAATGAGAATGAGAATTATTTATTTCAATTTCCACATATGTTATCTTAAAACTAATTACAAACTTTACCTCATTCTTAATTACTTAACACACCGAAAATTTTGAAAAAGGTATCCTCTCAGCTTTGGTCGAAAAACGCCTAGACGTTCCGACGCTGGTTTTCAGAGGACCCAGTGTGAGTGTGTACGTGTGGGTGTCCGTGTGAGTGTAGGTTAGATGTGATGGTAAATAGGTATGAATGACTGTATGAGTATCGTAGGATTTGAAGCTAGAGTGACCAGATAGATTTTATAATATAAAACAGACATAAATATATACATATATAAATTCTACATGAACTACCGCCTAAGTGTTGGCCATTTGAAGCTCAATCAGAAGCTGTTTGAGGTAAAACGTGATAAAAGCGTGTCGCTTCCTATTGAGCCTGTATGAAAATTTGGTGCGCGACCTGGATTGACTTTACCTAATTCAAACTCCATGTACATCATTTCAGGACATTTTTCTAGATATTTTTCATGTCATAATTTTTGATATTACCTATGGTTTGACATCGTTTATTAAGAGCTTCATTACCAAACAAAAGAAACTCGCTACAAACATGTCTATTTATATTTACCCGATACTCATAGAAACATGTCCTTTATAACCTTGAAATACCGCAATGGAGGCCCTTGTACAATGCCGTGGAAATGTTGGTGATCCAGCTAAATTGGGGGCCATTGTGTACACGTACACGTCTACAACATTCCTTACCCCGAAGGGTCAAACGAATACTTACATTATTTAAGACATGTACCTATTAATAAAGGGCCACGCTTTAAAAAATAAAATCATTTAAGAGCATGGGAAAATGGACGAACCGACTAAATCCGCTAGCTTCTGCCCGTGGCTTCGTTTGCGTGGAATTCCGTTAAAGCGTTCCCGCGGGAACCACGCGTTTTGATAAAAAGTACCCTAATAAATGCTGACCCGTGTTATAATCAACCCCCATATCAAATTTTGACGCAATCTTACCTGTAGCTCTCTAGTTAAAGCTGGACATACATAAATACATACGGTCGCGTGACTTCTTCCGACTTTATATTACTTAAGTATAAGTACGATAAAGTAAGAATAGATATTTCAGTCATACGCGTGCAGTTCGAATTGGAGGATTTTTTTTTTCTGGACCCTTGGAGACTATACATCTCTATAAGATCCTAGATTTAAGTTTAAGTTAGGGACTAAGATACATCCCTTCAATGTAATTTTAGTACCTACGTACCTATATGTATATTTTATACATGTTATGTAAATGTAAATTTTGTAACTATATGGAAATTTTGAAAAAAGGCCTTCTGCTTGAGTTTGTTGCGGCGCTTCTTCTTAAGCAATGGGTCTAGGAAGCGCTGGTAAATTCTTTTTCTGACGTGTAAAAGTGCCCCTATGTGGCCAATTTGCTGAATAAATGATTGAATTTGAATTTGGAGCTACGTTTTCAGTTGGCACGGCGTTCAAAGCTCTTTACTCGTACCTACCGTGTCTGTAAATGAAGGTTCCGTAAGTAGATCTTTATTGTCGAGTTGGTTGTCTTCGAGAGGGCGTTGTGAAGCACGAAGTAACGCCTGAACTTATCGGTTGGCCACGTTGATCTCTGAAAGTAAACACGTGGTTGATTTCAAAATGTCATCCAAAATATAGAGATGGGTAGAAACAAAATGGGTAGACGAGACAAAACTTAGAAGGCGCGCGGCGTAGCACTTGAGCCTTTCACGCAACGTCTGTTATTACTTAATCAGCATAATATTTAATTAAGCGCCTTTTAAGTTCTGTCTTATACTGCAGCACTCTAACGTTATCAGAAATATACTCTAAATAAACGAATAAGTAAAAACCGCTCGCTTGTTTAAAGTTTAAAGTATGAGATACGTAACATGGAAGTTACGTTAGTTCCGTATACCTTGACGATGTTTCCGTTAGGCTTTCTCAAGGCCACAGGCAGTGGGGTCAAATCGCTGCCCGTTTGCAGGAATAACGACAAATTGTCCCCATCCGACAAGGGGATCTCCGAGACATTGTGGGGACAATCGAGCCTGTAAACAAATTACAGTGCTTCCGATATAATAGTTAATGGTATTGCACACTGCGTCTTACTCATTCAACTAATGGGTATCGAGATGAATCAACTAAGTTGTAATATTAATACTGATAAAGTCATGAAATAACTAATCATATTACCAATGTGAAAGTGAGTCCAAGAAGTCATAATAGGGATGCCGACAGGGTGAAGAAATCGAAATTCTAATCAGTCCGTCAGTCAGGTAATAAAAAAATATTAGACACGTATTTTTTGTTTTATCAAATTAACAAAGAATGACCAAGTTAAAACGCATTAAAGTTGGAGAGTGGGGGCTAACTACGTCACCGTTACGTATAAATCGTACCTAACCGTGACGTCACGCGACATTTCAACTCAATATATCTCCGTATAAGTTTGATTAGGTACGTGAAAAAAGAAAAAAATACGTGTCCAATACTTTTCAATAATCTTCCTGATAGACTAAGGAGAAAAAAGTTGTCGCCATTCCTATTTCAACGTTAGCTGGAAGAGAGAATTAACGGGATAGGCTCGCCTTTGTTGAGTGTTTTTTTAGATAGCATAGTTTTAAGATTTAATAGACATTAAGGAGTGTTAAATACATACATACTTTCGTTCAGGATAAAAGGTGTTCCCGGCAAGTAGAATAAAATCATGCTATTTGTCGTTTTTAGGACTCGTTGCTTACTTCAATAAATAAATGATCTCCTATAAGAATTTTTTTACTCAGTTATGTAAGTCAGGGGTGCGAGAGTTTATGTAATCTTATAAAAAAATAATCTTACGTGTAATCTTTTCCAATAATTATTTTGATTGATGAGAAACACGATTTAGCATCGCCTGCATTTTTAATCATTCGTAGGCCTCCGTCTGCAGTGTATATAGCTAAAACTAGGTTTAGGCTATCCTGAAACAATTATGAAATCAGTACGTGGTTTCATATTGTTACAGCAGTGAGACAGTTCAAACTACGTAAGTTATAGATACGAATATATGTACGGTGTAGATCTCAAAGTCAACATTAAGTTATTTAATCCTGCAGTCCCGCTTCATACGAAACTCTAAAACTAGCAGAAGCTATAAAATAAAGTACAAACACTGATACTTCAATCGATTTAGTGTAAGTACTTATTTTATTATGTACGAATGCCACATTCGTACAAAAGCGTAGAGGGCTCTACAACTGCTACGCCGTAGCACTCTTTCGTAACTGCTTTATTCGTAGGTACAACATGACCGATGATGACGGAGAATGAGCACTGAAAACGTTGCATGTACATATGTATACAAAATTACGAATTAGTAAGTACAATGTATAATACTGAATACCAAACCACTATCCAAAGGTTTTCTGGTAGATATCACTATTAAGCGATAAGACCGCCTGCTGTATGCTATATTTTTTGTGTAAGTAATTACATTATGTCTGTTACTGTTCCTTGTATGTGTGGTGTTCAATAAAGTATATTGTATTGTACTGAAGTAAGTATGTATGTAGATCTCGTAATTTATTTTCTCAAATAGGTAACTCAATGGACCTAAGCACCTTTATTAAGTTTAGTAGTAGGGAGATGGTAACCAAAATATTGGGCACGACTTCACAGGTAGATATTTATTAGCACATTTTCCTAAATAATGTTCCGCCAGGCTTTACCTTAACTGTTAATAATGTCGAGTCGGTCAACTGTAATAAAATATGTTAACATAACCGTATTGTTATGTGCAGAACTGCATACAATATTTCAATTTCCAAGTTATATAGTTCATAAGGAATATCATTGCGTGGCCTTTTAAGGCCCTTCCCTGACCCAGCATCGTCAAATTGCTCATTTAAGATCATACTTTTCTAAGAAATGTTAAAAGTTACAAATATGAAAAAAACATATGTTATATTTGATTATATCATCCTTACATTGACAGCTTTCGATACACGTTTCACGAAACTTTGCTCGATACGATTTAGAATAAGAATAAATAAGAAGAATAAGAATAAGAATATGTTTGTATTTGTATAAGTATAAGAATATGTTGGATGTATTTAATTCCAAAGTAACCTCTAACTCGGACCGCTAATCCAACTTTACTCCAGTTTATTATATCAAACAGTGTAAAACTAATTATAACACAAAAAATATCCATATTATATGCATACATCGACAGCTTTATAAATGCCATTTTATTAGACGGTATTTTTATAGAAATTAAAACGTGTTAAAAAGTAACTAAATCGGGCGTTCTGTGCGTAGCGCTTTCTCTTTCACTCGCCCCACGAGTGACAGTGACGGCTGAGCTGGGTCTATGAACCGCCTTAATAATACTTACTCCTGTAGGTATATACATATTGTTTTTTGTTAACTCCTTGTCCGCGATGACTACTGCAAATAGACCTATTTAACACCACTATGAACAGTGTAACTCTATATTTTCTCATAAAACGTAACTAAATATTAACAGCACACAATAATTAATTATTTAGACAAATTAATTGGACCTGAAATTTACTTTAGGAGCCTTTATTATTTTCAGGTATCAGTTAAAGATGTTATTTAATTTAACACAGCCACTCGATCACTTTGGTTGAGCTTGGATTAATTAAACCGAAACTTTAGCATCTCGTTATCTATTTTACTGAAAATTCAACAAATCTATACTAATATTATAAATGCGAAAGTGACTCTGTCTGCTTGTCTGTCTGTTACAAACCTCTTCACGATTTGTATGGTGATAAATGGAATGTCGGAAAGGACATAGGCTACTTTTTATCCCCGTAAAACGCATACTTCGTCCACGAGGAATTCAATTATCGCGTTCCGGCGGGAAATATGCGTTTTTCCGGGATAAAAAGTAGGCTTTTTCGGGACTCCAACTATCTTCATACTAAATTTCATCAAAATCGGTCCAGTAGTTTTCACGTGATGCGCGGTCAAATAAACAGACAAACAGATAAACGGACAAACAAAACAGACAAAAATTCTGTTGTGTGTTCTGTTATCGATTCTAAGTATCCCCAGCCAATTTTTTTTCGGATATCTCCCATGCACAGACTTTCTACCCTCTTTCTTTAGCTTTATTATATGTATAGACAGATAGAAAATATCCGTCTGTAAACATAGCCTATTGAGGAATCATTTTAACACAAAAAGCGAACGTAAGTACTTATTTACAGATAAAATATTCCGTAACGACCCGATTAACAGGATTTACGCTTACCGCGCGCGACCTAAATGTAATGAATCGAAAACCGTTAGGTACAGTCATTTAAGCAGCCCGAATGTATGTATAATTTGATTTTATATTACTACTAGCTTCTGCCCGCGACTTCGCCCGCGAGGAATTCGGTTATCGCGATTCCGCGGGAACTATGCGTTTTTCCGGGATGAAAAGTAGCCTATGTCCTTTCCCGGAACTCCAACTATCTCTATACCAAATTTCATCCAAATCGGTCCAGCGGTTTAAGCGTGAAGAGGTAACAGATAGACAGACAGAGTTACTTTCGCATTTATACAATACAATATACTTTATTGAACACCACACAATCAAGGAACAGTAGACATAATGTAATTACACAAAAAGCTATGGCATACAGCAGGCGGTCTTATCGCTTAATAGCGATCTCTACCAGAAAACCTTTAATAAAATTAAAATAACGGCCGACGGCCGGATTGGTCCAGTTGGTAGTGACCCTGCCTTCTGTACCGATGGTCGCGGGTTCGAGTCCCGCTCGGGGCAAACTTTGTGTGAAGTTTTCTCTTTATAAGTATTTATATCGTTGTCTAGCACCCATAGTACAAGCTTTGCTTAGTTTGGGGCTAGGTCAATATGTGTGAAATGTCCTTAGATATTTATTTATTTATAATAAATTAATATGGTTTAGTAAAGTCGAATTAAAATCGACCTTCGCTCATCTATTTATTAGATGAAAGTAATGTTTTTTTTTTAATCTAGTTGGTACATGGACGAAACCATCTCAAATCGGCTCGATCATAATATTCGTGGCTCTCCTTAGTAAAATTCTAAAGTTTTGAAATTAAAATAAGCTCCAATTCAGAAAAATAAATAAATTAACTCTATCTGGAAATGCTAGTCTACACATCTCGTCTCGTCTTTCAGCTGACATGATGAACAACTAAAAGAGATCGCTGTTTAGCCACAAGTCCGCCAGGTTTTTACCGGTTCATTCAAACTGCTTCTATTCTGTATTTTGTGTAAAAATAAAATCAGGACGTGTCAATGTTTCAAATTACTTACCGAATTCCTCTACTAAACCTCATTTTTGCCATTCATCTAAGCTAACGAAGAGCGGGGCTTCCTAACACAGGCATTGTAAGCTTAAAAGGAGGCCCCAGAAACTGTATTTTGATATTGTTGCGGCGTCCAGCCTCTTTACTGACTTGACTGACTGGCTGACGAGGTACTGACATAGCCGGGGAAGACGAAACTTGAGGTGACAGACAGATAGGTAAAAATAGACGACCGACAACACCGATTTTGACGACAATACTGATAATCTCTTGTACAATATCAATAAACCGCAAGACTGAGTGACCGCAGTTTCATTGATAGACCGTACAGATATCATGTTAAAAAAGTGAATAAAGTTTTTTTAGTTTTATTTTCTATATTTGACCACAATTATGCTGTTGACTGTACCTACTCGAGTGACATACCTCGCCCCGGGGCAGATCGATGCCAGGGTCTTTCTCGGTCCCGGGTTGGATCAGTAATTGGGGCAGCCCTGGAACAAATGGTCACTTCACTACCTCTGATTTCGGTTGTTAAGCTTTTTTCCAGCAGCAGAAGTAGCTAAGCGCACTCCTATTACATTACTTATACACTAACGCCCGGTTCCTATATCCAAACAACGCCTCGTTTTGCCTACGGACGGTTAAAATTTGTCAGATTCTCTATGGAACAAATGTCAAAAATCAACCGTCCGTAGGCAAAACGAGGCGTTTCGTGGATATAGGAACCGGGCCTTAATGTGGGTCCATTGTATCATCCGTGCGTAACGTGGCCGCGCATTGCTGTGGGAGCTTCTTCTCAAGCAATGGGTCTTTTGGAAGCGCTGGTAAGTTCATTTCTGTTAAATTTATTTAAAAGTGACGTGTAGAAGTGCCCAGATGTGGCCTGTTTGTTGAATAAATATTTTGATTTTGATTTTGAGTATCTAAGTACAGGTTTACACAACTTAGAAGGCGCGTGGATTAAGCAATAATAGACTCTGCGCCAACGGCTTAAGTGCTTTGCCACGCGCCTTCTAAGTTGTGTCGTGCTATACAATTTGATACGAAGCGTTTTTGTACCCAGTTTCCGGCCTTACTAGTACCTACATCCATTAAATGGAAATAAACTAAGTACTTAGCTTCTTTTTAGGGTTCCGAAGTCCACAAGGAACCCTTATAGTTTCGCCATGTCCGTCCGTCCGTCCGTCCGTCCGTCCGTCCGTCTGTCCGCACTATTGCTCGGAGATGCTTAGTCCTAGAAAGCTGTAATTTGGCATGAATATACATATTAGTTACGCTGACAAAGTGGTACAATAACATTTTGAAATATATTTTTTATAGGGTACCTCCCCTACTCGTAAAGTAGGGATGTAATTTTTTTTTCTTGCGTACCCCATGGTGCGGCATATCGTTGAATAGGTCTTAAAAAAATATTGTGGGTTTGTTAAAACCATTTTTTGATTAAGTGATGCGTTTGTGAAATATTCAGCGTTAAAGTGCTATTTTTTGTTAGAGTCACGTGTCCCCCCCCCCCCTGCCAGCTAGATGGTGGTATTTGGATGGCTGAAAAAAATCACGGTTGTGGCATATATAACGTAGTTGAAAGGAAAACTATCACAGCTAAGTAGGCTGTACAAACTTACGAGTCATAGTCGACCAAATTATGAAATGATTAAAATACCAATGATTTTTCTCGAGCGGCAGGGGCGTCGGGCGGGCACGTCATACCACAGTCTAGCTAGATGCTAATAAGTCTTAGAAAGGTACTGTGGGCATCCTCAACTTCGGAACCCTATACTTTGCGCGTGGTCCGACACGCACTTGGCCGTTTTTTTTTCTACTAGCCCTGCCCGCGACTTCGCCCGCATGGAATTCGGTTATCGCGTTCCCGCGGGAACTCTGCGTTTTTCCGGGATAAAAAGTAGCCTGTGTCCTTTCCCGGGACTTCAACTATCTCCATACCAAATTTCATCCAAATCGGTCCAGCGGTTGAAGCGTGAAGAGGCAACAGTCAGACAGACAGAGTTACTTTCGCATTTATAATATTATAGTATGGATGAAAGAAAAACCTTTGTATTTTATCTGTACCTTTATGTGGGACTAGACTGGGCTGTAGCCACAGCCTGCACGGACCCCCAGCTTCGTTTGAGTAGAAATTCCTCACACATTCGGCGGTCAGGGTACGGCAGGCTTTGTAGTCGTTTTTCTGCGAAATATGTGCATATTTTATGTCATACAAACTATCTATTCACTCGTTTTCATTAACTTCTATAACAATAACGATAAAATAAAATTCCACCAAAAACATTCTGTAAAAAACTAGCCAAGTCTCGATGGAGCTGCTTGTTTATCTCTAAAAAGTAATGAAATCTAGACAAAGTCGTGCCAAGTCTAAGGTTCCTTACTGCGATTTCATTGATCGTGAGTGTTTATGAAAAACTTTGCTTTCGCTTAACTTCGGAACTAAATGACCTACAGACTTGAAATTTTGGATTTTAAGTATGTGAGCTTACTGGATGACGAAAATTTCTGCGTTCTGGTCTTATCCAGAGGTTCTCAAATAGGGGCCCGAAAATGCGGCGAAATGGTTCCAGTAAAGTATGGTACGGCAGTGTTTGCTTCGCGCTCGACTTGGCGGGGGCACTGCCGTGCCCCCCGATGAATGCAAACTGACATATTTCAAGGACCTAATGAAGTTAAGTAGAATTTTCGTTTTTCCAACTTTCTTTTTTTCTTGTTACTTTTTAGGGTTCCGAAGTCCACAAGGAACCCTTATAGTTTCGCCATGTCCGTCCGTCTGTCCGCACTATTGCTCGGAGATGCTTAGGTCTAGAGAGCTGTAATTTGGCATGAATATGCATATTAGTTACGCTGACAAAGTGGTACAATAAAATTTTGAAATATATTTTTTTATAGGGTACCTCCCCTACTCGTAAAGTGGGGATGTAATTTTTTTTTCTTGCGTACCCCATGTTGCGGCATATCGTTGAATAGGTCTTAAAAAAATATTGTGGGTTTGTTAAAACCATTTTTTGATTAAGTGATGCGTTTGTGAAATATTAAGCTTTAAAGTGATATTTTTTGTTAGAGTCACGTGTCCCCCCCCCCTGCCAGCTAAATGGTGGTATTTGGATGGCTGAAAAAAATCACGGTTGTGGCATATATAACGTAGTTGAAAGAAAAACTATCAGAGCTAAGTAGGCTGTACAAACTTACGAGTAATAGTCGACCAACTTATAATGATGATTTTTCTCGAGCGGCAGGGGCGTCGGGCGGGCACGTCATACCACAGGCTAGCTAGATGCTAATAAGTTTTAGAAAGGTACTGTGGGCATCCTCAACTTCGGAACCCTATAATTTGCGCGTGGCCCGACACGCACTTGGCCGGTTTTTTCTTTTAAATTCCAAAATGAAGAATATTTTATTTTCGAGACTTGGGGGCGTGACGTGAACAAAGTTACTGAAATTCTCATTAAATTTATTCCCACACAAAATTGCCGCGGTTGCGCGCTACAAAACAACATTCGTTTTGTGTGAGTTTGTATAAAGCTCCGGCTATTACTTAAACGTATTTAAAGGGTCTAACCTGTTCTGAGGCATATATTTGATCCTCTTTCGGAGTAATTGTTTGATCCTTATAAGGTATCAGTCGGTGAGTGTCCGTTAAAATACTTACAATGCACAGATACTCAAGCTTGACGACCTCCTGTAGCGCGGTAGAATGCAGGGCACCCTCGTACTTCGGTCGCGCGTCCACGAAACTCTTCGGCACGCAAGCACCGCGCACGGCCACGTCAGTCCGAGCGCACGCGCACGACGCGCAGCGCACGCACGTGCTCCCGCGCGCTTTGAAGCCGCGCGCGCATTTCACGCAGAGCACCTCCTTCATAGGAGAGCCGTCGAAGTTTTGCGTCACTGAGAGATTTTTTTGGTTTGAAATCCTTCTGGTAATTTATTGAGTAGGTATGTAGCCACGCCAGTGAAAGTGTAAAAGACTAAATTAAAAAGCATTAAAGGTGTGACAGGTCTTACGAGAACTAATGCTTTTCAGATGCACGTAGACGCGCCGCAGACGCATGCGGTGTGACCCGGGCTTTATACATACCATCCATACAACATTTATTACCTACACGCAGTAGTCAGGTCTATCTATACATTTTGTATGGCGGGCATGCGTTCGGAATTTCCTTACGGAATTCCGTTATGGAACTCCAACCGTACATGGCGGGCCTTATCATCGTCAGAGTATACCAAAATCTCAAAACGGCAGAGATCCCGGGTGACGTTGTGCTCTTCAGATCTGTATGAAGCACAGTTCTACAGTTGATGTACCAACAACCAACCCGATATGTAGTCCGCGGGGCACCGGCGACACACGGTGCGGCCAGAAACGGCTTGGCAGCGGCGCGGCACGCACGCTGTCCCGTCGGTGGAGACCACAGCAGTAGGTCCGCAAGGCTTACATCTCCCGGGTGATACAGGCACGCTGTGCTCTTCACAGGCACATGCAAAACCTGGGAAGGGGAAGTCTTTGACCTTGGCAATTGGGAAAATGGATTCTTCCATTCATGAGTTATATTTTGCTATATTATACTAAGATTCATTAATCTTACTTACTGTAAACCACGACCGTATATTCATTTAATCTATGTGTACAGATATTCATTAAATTAGAAATTAGGCATGTCAATGCATCATGCATCTCATAACGGCCAGAGGTTATCTTCTGGCCCTTGCAATATACACTGGTGCCGAGGACGACAATTTTAATTAGTTATACAATATCTTAAAGTTTATAAAGGCTTTGGTGGCCAAGTGGTTCGACCTCCGCCTCGCATGCAAAGGGTCGGGTGTTCGGATCCGGCTCGCACCTCTGAGTTAAAGTTACGTGCGAAATTCAATTTGAATATACCACTGAGCTTTTCGGTGAAGGAAAACACCGGGAGGAGACCTGCACGCATCTGCACAGTAATTCAAGAATGTATAAAAGTAAAAAAGGTGTGTCAAGCCCCCAATCCAAACTGGGCCCGCGTGGGGACCGAAACCCTCCCATGATGAGAGGAGGCCTGGGCCCTTGTGCCCAGCGGCGGGACACAAATATCCTGTTGTATGCTGGTGTAGTGTGGATGAAGTTTCGAGGTCAGAGGACTGCATTTACTGGATTCATTTTATTCAATGGATAATAGAATACTTACCGTCATCAGAGGATACCATCGAAGAATTAGCAGGACACGGCAGGCACACCATCGCACTCGGTTCAAAAAACTCCACAGACTTACACGACCCTTGTACCTCAGCCACTACCCCGCTCCAACCAATTATGAACATAATCAAACAAAGAGCTCTCATATTTCAACAGTTTTAACTACTTGATAGTATAACTTTACACTCTGCTTTATGGATATTTAAATGAGAGGTTAACGCGGCAGAAAGTGTTAACAGCGACATTACCCTGGTCTTAAAGTGATAACGGTGAAATTTACGTAAATTTACCCGGAGTAGAATTTGAATTTGAAATTAGAATAGATCTCTTGTCTCTATACTTAATGCTGGCTTGAATGTTTTGATTGTATGATTGTTTAGTGCGTTGCTTAGCAACTGACCCTTACCATGCGCAGTCGCGCTCCTGCATAACATAACTATACCTACCCACCGTCTATGTGTGAAGTCAACCATGTATAACGGGCTTCTGTTTTGACGGGCTATAAGTATATGACTACTTTGCTAGTTGGGTAACCTCTAACCCCATACCAAATTTTGTTGCAATCCGGACATCATACTTACAGACAATTTTTCAAAAAAATCGTTTTTTTTTGTGTTCAGTCAGTATCGTTTTTATAGTCACCTCAACTTGAAAGTTTCTTTTAATTTACAAATTTCAGACGCGACTTCTTCAACATACTTATTATTAGTATAGTATATAGATGATCCTTTTGAGTCTAGAAAGTACCTAATAGGGATGACGACAGGGTGAAGAAATCGAAATTCTATTTAGTCCGTCAGTCAGGTAATAACAAAATATTAGATAGGCACGTATTTTTTGTTTTATCAAATTAACAAAGAATGACCAAGTTAAAACGCATTAAAGTTGGAGAGTGGGGGCTAACTACGTCACCGTTAGGTATAAACCGTACCTAACCGTGACGTCACGCGACATTTCAACTCAATATATCTCCGTATAAGTTTGATTACGTGAAAAAAGAAAAAATACGTGTCCAATACTTTTCAATAATCTTCCTGATAGAGTAAGAAAAAAAAAGTTGTCGTCATGCCTATTCTGTTTTACTTCTTTAAACAATAGGTAAAAAACCATTGCGCTACCAAATGCATAAAGTCCATTAGCAACCTTAATTGTGACACTAAAATGCATAACGGAGGTGTTTGCGAACAAAGCCTGATTGATGACCACAGCTGAGGAATCTGATGGAACCATTCCCTCTGCTTTGTTTGTGCAAATCCATCAGTTACTTACATTACACGGTTACATTCATAAATATCATCCGTAAAAATCCTAAATAAATTCATCAAAAAATGGGTCAAAAGTTCAATTTAACCTTGACACTCGTCGTGATTTTTTGGGATCTTGTACCCATAGCTGCCAACCTAACACTCCCATTAGAATCGAAAATTAAAGAGGAAATCATTAAATGCGGCGTGGAAGTGGCAAATACAAACTTCAACTACCGAAAACATACAGTTTTTCTATCCAAAGATGTAGAAGAGCAGGTCTCAAACGATTTCCTGAAGTCGTTCAAAGGAACTATAATAATAGAGACGAAGCGAGATCAAGCACCTCCAAAGTACGTCGTGGTGATAATAGAGTCCTACATATCCTTTATAAGGCTCCTCAACGTCATGAAGCCCGACCTAAAGGGAAAAACAGTGATAAGCAGTGGAGCAAAGTTCCTGATTCTCTTACTGGATCCGATAAAACTCGAAAGGATAACTAGTATTATGTGGAGCTTCTACTCAACTAATGTCGTTATAGTTACAAGTGATGGAGACAAAGTAGCTATATACACATACTTTCCTTATAAAAATCATCTAAAATGCCATAACACGAAACCTGTTTTTATGCAGCATTGGAATGAGAATTCTTCTGTAATGACACAGGCCTTCCCAGATAAAATGAAGAATATGCACAAGTGTCCCTTATATATTTCTACGAATAAGCTCTACCACCCTGGAACCGAGCAGAAGGATCCTTTACAATTGACCAAAAGGACCATCGTCAGGTTACTCAGAGACCGTATGAACTTCACTCCGATTATCTCCTCTAAAGACTACGTAGGCATCGACTCTGATCGCGCTAAGAACTGGTCAGATTCCCTCAATGACGTCATCACTGGACTTGCCAACATATCCACCTGCAGCATTCCTTTAGGAGTAGACAGACTAGGTCTTCTCGATTATTCCATACCCTATTTCAGAATACACCTGTCCTGGCTAGCGCCTCCCGTTGGCCAAGGGCCTGTTTGGTGGCGGCTGTTTACTCCTCTCAACAGTTACTTGTGGTTGATTCTACTCTTCATAGTTCTTTTTGTGACGTCTCTACCTTTCAGTCTGAAATTCAGACGCGTCAAAAAGTTTTGCTTTAGTTATTTTAAGAACGTTAACAAGATGCGAGGCGCTGCCTTTCGAACATGGGGAGTGATGCTGGGACAACCAATTCGCGTAGCTCCAAGGCGCTTCAGGGATTTCTATGTAATAACCATATGGATTTGGTTCACTTTCGTCGTCAGGAGCGCATATCAAAGTGTGCTCATCGGAGCCTTAAAAACTGATACCGTGGTTGGAAACTTCGCTACTTTAAAGGAAACTGTTGATTATGGATACAAGTTTGGCGGACGTGGTGGTATATTGGCTCATTTCGAATACGACCCTATGATAATCGAGAATTTTGAAGTTATTCCTGATGCTAGTTTTGAACAAGTGTTCACTGACATCGTGGAGGGGAGGAAGAAGTTTGTGCTTGCCACGTCTTTAGAGTATGCTTGGGCGTATTGTCAATCGAAGGGTAAAAAGGAAAACGAGTGTGGTCACGTTCTACCGGACTCTATTCTAACGGTGCCTCTTGTTGTTTGGATGAAAACGAGTTCCCCGTTCGTTTTACCTCTTTCGATTTGGCTACCGAGGTTCATAGAAGCTGGGTTATTAGAACGAAATGCTATACAGAAACCATACTACTCTCCCCGCAAAGACACTGCTGAGCCTACCCCATTAACCGACCACCAGATTCTGAGTTGCCTGCTTTGCCTCTTATTCGGGTATGCTATATCTACAGCGGTATTTGTGATGGAGTTATTGAGACCTAGAGCCGTCACTATCAGACAGCAAATCGAGTCTAAACGAGCTTTGATTATTGATTTTATCAATGCTGGAAGGCATAACCCTAGATTTCTACACTAGAATTATTTTATTACGCTAACACTGACCAGTCGCGTATGCTTTCAAATTTGAACCTTTTCAGGCGATTAACTTAAAATACAAAATAACGAGAAGCTTCCATCACAAATGCGCAGAAAACTGCTTAGAACAAAGACTGGATTTAAGCCAGAATGAATTCGTCTGGACTTAAGTAGTTTTTCATCAACAACAGCTTGGGTTCAGGTATGTTTGGTCATCCAACGTTTTATAGAGGTGTTTTATAAAGCTTTCTTAAGTGTCTAACTTAAGATTAAGAGGGTTTATGTTGATGTGTGAATTTTAAGTGTTATTAGAAGACTCCGTTTCATATCCTTACAAACATTACGACGTATCCACCCACACAGGTAGTAAAACTTCATGTACGTAGCTCGTAAGGCACTGCAATCAAAGTAAGTGGAATGAAAAACATGCATTTAAAAACGGCTTTATTCTCTTTCGTGAAACACAAATACTTCCCCTTAAAGCTAGATACAATAATTGACTTACATACATGGAAGCTTCTATGGAAAGGTTCTAAGTGGCAACATCTATGAGCTATTTACGAAATTGTATACAAAAATAGACATTGATATTAGGACAACGATGTAAAAATAGGAAATGTGAAATTCCAGAAGTACCTTAATAATTTTCTATTTTGTAAATATTTGGCACAATTTGATATTTTCTAAATTAATTAGACAGATCTATGTAGATCGTTAAAATTCTTAGATCGAGTCGATGTTGCCCATTTTAACAAAGGGTGAAGAGGGCAACATTGACCTATAAAACAGATAAGTTTTCTCATATCGCATAACTTGTATTTTTAGACATAATAAGTCTCATAAAATGTTTTAAGTGTAATGAATAACAATTCCCCAATCCGCACTGGGCCCGCGTTGGGACTATAGCCCAAACCCTCTTGTGTTGATAGGAGGCCTGTGCCCAGCAGGCTGTAAATAGGCTGTTGTAGTGGTGGTGGAGGAATAACAATTTCAGAGTAGGAAATTATGAAGTAAAGTTAGGTATTTGCGGGGCTCTCTTTTATGTTTATATTTTCATCCCCGTTTCTAATGGAACAAGGAAACGAAAATTAATTTGATCATCGCGCGTTGGAGGGATTGGTTATATCAATTCACTTTGTACAGCATAATTACATCAATCTTTAACAGGATTAAACTATAAACATGAATAAACAGTAGGTTTTTAACGCCGTAATAGAATACTGAAACATAACTAACAGATTGTTATTGTTGAAGCTTATGAATGCATTAACTATGTGCTAACAACACCTGTTATAAATTTTCTCAGGGCTAAGAGGTACGACATTCGTCACTATCGCCAAATTGACTATGAAATATGCATGGTCTAAGAAGACAAGGTCTGCCGATCTGGGTGATGTGTCACCGTAACGTCAAAGTCGAGTTGCCACTTTATTGCAATAAAACAAAAATGAAGGAAATATTTTCTGCCGTTATAATGCAAAATAAATTATTTGCGCATTACAATTGTCATATACTTGTTTAAGCACACAAAATGGGACGAGTTAAAAACAAATGAACGTAATAATTTAATCAAACCCTCACAGGATACATGGGGTTCGGGGATTATTTTAATACACCACTTGCAACACACAGCAGTGCAAATGACGTTAGGGTGACACACTACTACAGAATACCGGACTGTCATACCTGGCGAAGTATATTATTATTATATCATGTGCATTATAAAAGTACAAACATGTATATTATGATTATTAAATTATGAATACTAAAACAAAATCCTGTTTCAAATTAAACAGGGCTGTACACGCGAAAAATATGTGCGATTGTAATAGTACATTACAGACCTAGGGTGGTGAATTCGTAAATGTCCCAGATCGCAGGTTTCTGTGGCCCGAACCGAAGGTGAGGGCCATAAATATGCGATCTGGGGCTTTACGAATTACCGCCCGTGGTTTGTCAAAAGTTTTACGTCTTGCCTTGGCCAAGAAGTGAGATTTTCTCTCCGCGTAGCGGGCAGAAAATCCCACTTTACGGCCAAGGGTGATGTAAAAATATGAAATGCCGTTGCGATAAAACAACTGTAGGTATAAAGCTGTGCTGCAGTGTTAATTATCTACCTCCCGGCACGCGCCATGTTGTAAAATGTAAATATTACGGCCGACGATCTCCGGCGCGTGACACATTACAGATATTGTTACACACTATGCAAAACTAACTCAGTCGCTAGATTGCGCAAATTTAAATTTTAGAAAGGCAAAAATAACCTGAAATTTTGAAAAACAATTTCAATTTATTTTAACACATTTAGGTATTTTAAGACAAAAACACTGTTTAACAGTTCGGTAAATTAAGCTGTATTGTAAATTGTATTCGTTTTAACTAGATATCTATGTGTATAAAAATAGTTTCAGGGTACTTTTTCAATACATGTATTCTTATTTATAAATTAGGCCTGTATATTTGAGATCATTCGTCTGTGTAGGACTCACAGCGATGAATTTTCCATGGCAGTTTGTAGGCAGCACGAGAAAGATAACCTTTTATAACCTTCAGTGATCATAATAAGTATGTATGCCACGCATCGTTTAGTTAGAATTTAACCGTGGGATCGTGTCTAACAAGTACCTAAGATTCCGCTCTTTGTAAAAGAGTGCGCCCACGGGTGACTTTTGTCGCCGTAACAAAAAAGTTGCTGTCATACTAAACACACTATTATCGGGACTTAACCACGTAAAAACTATTAAAGTGCGGGTAGTTCGAACGACCCGCGCGACAAGAAAAATATGCTGATACCGTCACTTCAGTCTTCTCGTGACCACGGCCGTTGCATCGCGGCCGAAACGTCGAGGTAAAATACAAATAGTTTTTACGCGGTTAAGTCCCGATAATAGTGTGTTTAGTATGAGTGTGTATCGCGAAAGTTTGAGACAATGTAAAGTTGCTGTCACCTGAAAAGTCACGTCTCCATAGCTAACTGAAGAAAAAGTCATATACATATATCTCCTTGGACTTGACTGAGTGACAAAACTGTCGCCGGCGACAAGTCACCCGTGCGCCCTCTCTAATAGTTGAGTCGAGACGTTTTATTTGCTCTTTTTTTAATGTATTCTTTCAAAATTGTAACCCTCCAGTAACATCCAATCATCAAATCAGCTATCGCTCCAACAGCTTTACCTACGAACCTCTTAGCACAGAATATTTAATAGACAGAATGGCCACGGAATCACCCGCCGGAATCTAGCCGGCGCGCAACTCGCGCCCAACTCGTCGTTTGTTTCATCGGGAGTTGGAGGGTGAATCATTGGCCCGCGTAGTGGTACACACACATTTACAAGTGTACAGATGTCTCGCATGCACACAGACGTCCTCGCACGCAAACATTGACACTACATTCGAATTGTATTCGAAATCGTGCTTTTATAGGCCGTGGCCGCCGTGTGCTCTTAGTTCACTTAAGCTGCCAAAGTAGGGGGCTCGACGACCAAATAGGGGGTGTGTAGCGATATCGGCTGCTGCGGTAGCGCTGGGAAGAGTATAGGGTATTGAGGTGGGGGTTGAGGTCCAGAAGCAAGGGGCCTGGCCTCGGGCTCCGAGCAGTGAAGCAGCCAGTGGGTCAGCATTCGCCCCCTCCCTTTTAGTTCCACCTCCCCCCTCCGTTCGACCACGAAGGTTCCCCATTGCTCTATCAGCGCTCGTGTGCTTTCGCTAAGATGGATGCGTAGAGCTGGAAAGGAATAGAATCAACATCTGATGTTTAAAGACTTTAAATTAGAAGACTCCTAGTGGGTTTCGTAGGAAAGAGAGGAATCAAAAGTTGACAGATTTTATTAAGAGAGAAAGTAGGTATAAATACAGAGCTGTCTGATCTTAAATATTCAACTACGTGTAGAGAGAAATTTCAATTACTTGCCTTTAAAAGCAGTAAAATTACAAAAGTACATTTTTTTTTAGAACCAGGAATACTTTGAAGAAAAGCTAAATCACGATGCAGCGGTCAAGAGGGTTTATCCTGAAAGTTGGCAACATCGCATATAGCTGTCAAATGCTTCACTGTTTTTATTAATTTCTCAATATAACTGAATTAAAAAAGAAGTTATCATTCTATGGTTGAATGACGCGTCTCGTTTTACATTTATTGGTTAGCCATTCAAATGATAAGATTACATTGAAATGCATGGAAAATGCGATGGAAAGCTTTCAAAACATAGTACTTCCATAATCGTAAAAAATTCGTGTTCCTATGATAATTGTTGAAATCCATACTTAAAGTTTTATTCAACCATAGAGCGATAATTCATATTTTCATTCGATAATTAACGAAAACAGAGAAATATTTGACAGCTATTTGCGACGTTGCCAACTTTCGGAGTAAACCCTCTTAAGTATTAATAAATCACGACTTGTTTGTGGAAATGGAAACGCAAAAGGAAAATTTGTCCGGAACCAAGACGAAGAGGAAAAGAACTTCCATTAGAACGTCACAAATCGGTTCTGTTTTGCATTACAATAAATTTGCTGCGATAATCAGCTTTAGAGTCCGGGCCTGTTGTACTTCTTATATACTTATAATTTTAAGGAAAATTAACCTGTTTTTATTTTCCAAAAAAAATTTAACCTTCGTTGTTATAAACCCCAAGAAATGTATCAAATTGAATGGTACATTAGTATCTACATAATACACACTTAAGTTAGTGGCACTGGCGAGCGGAAGTTACTCAATTACTCATCCTCGGTCACAGAATATTTAATAGTACTACATACAGAATGGCCACGGAATCAACCACCTGAATCTAGCCGGCGCGCAACTCGCGCCCAATTCGCCCTTACCGTCATTTGTTTCATCCGGAGATGGAGAGTGGATCAGTGGCCCGCGTAGTTGGTATACACACATTTACAAGTGTACAGACGTCCTCGCACGCAAACATTGACACTTCATTCGAATTGTGTTCGAAATTGTGCTTTTATAGGCCGTGTCCACCCTGTGCCGCGGTATCAGTGACAAGTTACAAGTAGCATTATATTCATTAAGACAGTGACTCACGCTGGCCCGCCGACTCCATGCGGCTGGCTGTGTTGACGGTGTCTCCGAACAGGCAGTAGTGCGGCATCTTCACCCCGACCACTCCCGCGCACACCGGCCCCGAGTGCACACCCACTCGCACCTGTATCAATAAGCATATGGTAAGAATATAGCAAATTTTAAGTGTACATACCTATTTAGCGAGATGTTTATGTAGGTAATATCACTTGAAAAATGGTCGCCTGTCTCACTTTTAATTTTAGATTATATCCCCCGAATATACCCATTATTCCTAAATATATAACTATAAAAACAATATCAAAAAGTGAATCGACCAATAATTTCGCCCCCTGTTCTTCAATAGTTACCTCTGACTCCACCACCGCCAGCGCCATCAGACAGATCTGCCTCGCGTGCTGGTCGCCGTTCCTCAATAGTCACCTCTAGCCGATGCGCGGGCCTGTGGCGCACCACGAACCCGCGGACTGCCTCCACCACCGCCAGCGCCATCCGACAGATGTCCCTCGCGTGCTGGTCGCCGTTCCTCAATAGTCACCTCTAGCCGATGCGCGGGCCGGTGGCGCACCACGAACCCGCGGACTGCCTCCACCACCGCCAGCGCCATCAGACAGATCTCCCTCGCGTGCTGGTCGCCGTTCCTCTCCGGCAGCCCCGACACCACCATATAAGCGTCGCCTATGGTCTCCACCTGCTCCATGGAAATATTATCAGATTTAATCCGTGAATAATATGATAAAGATAGAACTTGGTTTCTTAGTATACGGGGTCAAGCAAAACGTTGTGACGATATTTTACCCACAGAATCAGCTATCGATTCTAATCATGTTTTTAAGATTTTTCATTTTTTTCGAGTTGGTATAAAAATATTTTTACATCACCCTAGGCCGTAAAGTGGGATTTTCTGCCCGCTACGCGGAGAGAAAATCCCACTTTTTGGCCAAGGCAAGACGTAAAACTTTTGACAAACCACGGGCGGTAATTCGTGAAGCCCCAGATCGCATATTTATGGCCTCACCTTCGGTTCGGGCCACAGAAACCCGCGATCTGGGACATTTACGAATTCGCCACCCTAGGTCTGTAATGTACTATTGTTTCTCACCGTCAATCCCATACCGGGCCATTTTTTTTACTAAATTGAAAAAAACCTTTAAAACGTAACATGCTTACAATCGATAGAGCTGATTCTGTGGGTAAAATATCGTCACAACTTTTTGCTCAAGGGGTTTTGCTTGACCATATATAAACAAAAGACGAACTACAGCTCACTTCTTCGAGTAAAACAGTAAATACATAGTAAGATACCGACATTTCATGACATTCTTTCTCGAAAAATAGCCATGTAGGTATCTGAAAAGGAGTGTCAAAGGGGGGTACAAAAAAACGTGGGGGTCATGTCATAATAGAGCAATAAATAAACGATGTTTCCCTTTCGTGAGCAAGAAATTGATATGAGATCCCGTGAAATATATTTGTAATTGTATTTCATAAATCATTTAAGGATCCGGTGTAGTACCTCCTATTCAGAAACCGCAAGAAACATTCCTATAATATTTGTCACCCTAACAATCTTCTCAGAAAAATATCTGTTTGTACTTGCCTCTTGCCTTTTCTTCTTATATATAAAACTACTAGCTGTTACCCGCGACTTCGTACGCGCCTAAACATTAAAATGTAAAAAACACATTTTTCCCGTTCCCGTAGGAATTTCGAGAAGTCCTTTCTTAGTGCTCCCCTATGCTCCCGAAGGAACCTGCATGCCAAATTTCAGCTCTCTACGATGTTTCCCGCGACTTCGTACGCGCCTAAACATTAAAATGTAAAAATCCCTTTTTTTCCCGTTCCCGTGGGAATTTCGGGAATTCCTTTCTTAGTGCTCCCCTATGCTCCCCAAGGAACCTGCATGCCAAATTTCAGCTCTCTACGACCAGTAGTTTCGGCTCTGCGTTGATATGTCAGTCAGTCAGTCAGTCAGTGTCTTCTTTTATATATTTAGATTTTAAGTGAACTTTATAACGGAACATGGAAGTACCATGGAAGCTTACAACCCTTACGAATTTTGAAAAAAATCTTCTTTAGTTGATGCCTACGTCATTAAAGGAATACGTGAGAAAATTTCAAGTTTCTAGCTCTAAGGATTTGGCCCGTGCGTTTATTTAAAACTTTCATCCCCTATTTTTCCCTCTTAGGTGTTCAATTTTAGAAAACGCTGAAATACGTCACTCATTATTTTTGCCGCACTCAATTCATACAAAACGTCATGCACGTATGTTGAAGAAATAAAAAGTTTAATACAAAATTTCATCCCCTCTTGGGGTTTGAATTTTGAACAATCATTTCTTATTGGATGCCTACGTCATAAGAGGAATTCGTGTACTAAATTATAAGTTTGTAGCCCGAAGGGTTTGGCCTGTGCGTTTATTTAAATCTCTCATTCCCTATTTTACCCTCTTAAGGGGTGAATTTTAGAAACTCTGAAATACGTTACTTATTATTTTTGCCGCACTCAAGTCGTATGAAATATCATGCAAATATGTCCAAGGAATAAAAAGTTTTACGAAAACTTTCATCCCTTATTTCACCCCCTTGGGGGTTGAATTTTGAAAATTCCTTTCTTGGTGGATGCTAACGTAATAAGAGGAATACGTGTGCGAAAATTCAAGTTTGTAGCCTTACGGATCTGGCCTTTGCGTATATCTAAAACTTTCACCCCCTATTTCACCCCCTTGGGGATTGAATTTTGAAAAATCCTTCCTTAGTGGATGCTTACGTCATAAGAGGAATGCGTGTACTAAATTTTAAGTTTGTAGCCCGAAGGGTTTGGCCTGTGCGTTTATTTAAATCTTTAATCCCCTATTTTACCCGCTTAAGGGTTGAATTTTAGAAAACTCTGAAATACGTCACTCATTATTTTTGCCGCACTCAAGTCGTATGAAATATCATGCAAATATGTCCAAGGAATAAAAAGTTTTATGAAAACTTTCATCCCTTATTTCACCCCCTTGGGGGTTGAATTTTGAAAATTCCTTTCTTGGTGGATGCTAACGTCATAAGAGGAATACGTGTGCGAAAATGCAAGTTTGTAGCCTTACGGATCTGGCCTTTGCGTATATCTAAAACATTCATCCCTTAATTCACACCCTTGGGAGTTGAATTTTGAAAAATCCTTCCTTGGTGGATGCCAACGTCGTAAGAGGAATACGTGTGCGAATTTCGAGTTTGTAGCCCTAAGGGTGTGGCCTTTGCGTTTATCTAAAACTTTCACCCCCTAATTCACCCCCTTGGGGGTTGAATTTTGAAAAATCCTTCCTTAGTGGATGCCTACGTCATAAGAGCAATACGTGTGCGAAATTTCAAGTTTCTAGCTTTACGGGTTTGGCCTGGGCGTTTATACATCAGTCAGTCACCTTTGCCTTTTATATATACAGATATTACTTTGATGGATTGACATCCGTAAGGAAAACGTCTTAAGCTGGTAAATAGATAGAAGGCTACAAATAACATATTGCGCGTTGAGAGCTTTCTTAAAATGCCATTTGAATGTGAGAAACCTGTCTGTTACGGTGGCATTATCCGACGAGTTACGCTTCCTTTATGTAGGTATATTGAAAAGTCGTCTCACACCTTATTAACGCTTTTGTAATGAAGCATTCAGTTAAAAACTCTACTTTTCTGAATATACAAATTAGTCGTTATTTATTAATTTATAAATAAATAATCTCAAAAGGTTTAACATGTACCTACCTATGAACCCTATATTTATCAAGTACTTACTAGCTTCTAACTTACTAACTTCGTCCGCGTGGAATTCGGTTATCAATTCGTTATAAGGTCACCCATTAAATATTTCCATTGTTTTTACTCCCAGTGGTAAGAAACAAGAGAAACAAAGAAAGCTATAACTTATTATATAAGATTTCCGAGTGGACATTGCGAGAAAGATCAGTGAAGAGTCGCCATCGGTCGCGTCCCCATACAAACATACTTAGTTCTTTACGTTCCTATTCGCAAATCAGGTAACAAATTGAAACGAAACTTAACATACCTACTTAAGTTAATATTATAGAATCACTAGCTGACCCCGCGGACTTCGTACCGCCTTGGAATTTTTTTGGGTATGAAAAAATAGCTTACGTCCTATTCTCAGACCTAACGAACATACTCTCCAAATTTCATAAGAATCGGTCGAGCCGTGTCGGAGGAGTTTGGTTACAAAGACTGTGACACGATAATTTTATATATAAGAAGATTCATTTTAGTATCAGTAGATTGGTCAGGATGAAAAAAAGCCTCATTGAATAAAAACCTGCTTACATTTCGTATGAAAAATAAAATTGTTCTAAGAAATACATTATCTTTTTCCCCCGTTTTATCAACCGACGAAAAAACGGAGGAGATTCTCAATTCGACGCGTTATTTGTTTTTTTTTTTAATATGACCACGCATATTTTCGTCAAATGTTAACCGATTTCGATGTTTTTATATTTTATTCGAAAGGTGGTACTTCCAAGGTGATCCCATTTTAATTTGATGATGGTTTGGATTTGGTCCATGAAAAATTAGGGAATTCCTCAAAATTTGTTAGCACGTGTATGATTTTGGCATCAGTTTCAAAGACTACATTGATATTTGGGTCAATCAACTATTTTTTGTTGTTATTCTGTCCCATAGTCCAGGGGACAAAATGAGAGGGTTTTCTTAGAAAAACTGTAACAATATAGAATTCTAAGACGCTCAGAAAGTGCTTCATTAGGGAAGGGATTGAAAATGGCAAAGAAACCCCACATTTAGTGTATTTAACCCACAGAATAGCAGTTTTAAAAAGTGGCCCAGGGGACAGTAACCATGGCAACTATTAACATAAAAAAGTTGATTCACCCATTTACGTCCCGTTGTATCCATGTTTGGACAAAGCAGCCGAAAAATAAAATAAAATAAAACCGACTTCAATCAAACTCCGACAGCCTGTGAAGTCGGTGTCAAGTGAACCGACCCAAAGCTATGACAATCTTATAAACTCTTAACTTTACTAATAATAATATATATTTTTTTCGACTTAAGCTAATTCCCAATAAAATTAATGATTCCATATTCTTATCAAAGTTTATTTTCAAAATATTCTCAACAGCAACGAAAACGGGTCACTTTGTATGGAAAATCCTGTACAAAGTGACCCGTTTTCATTGCTGTTCAGTGTAGTACCTATCTTATGCAAATAAAAATCAGTGTAGGTAACGTTTGTATGGGGAACCGAGCCTACTCGAGTCTCTTCAACTCGAGTTCATAAATATTCAGCGTAAAAATTCGCACCCTTCTCGTACATATTTTCTAAGGGAACTGGACAGTTATTCATTAAGGCGTAAGATTTACTGACTTCGTTTTTACTAACGTAGAGATTAAGGTTTGAATCAAACCTATAGATGTTCATTTTGACGTATGTGATTTAAAGATTTATTTTATTTTAATTACACTACTTACCGAGTATGAAATAACGCCACATTTTTGAGTTTGTCTTTAGACTATATCACTACAATCAATAGTATAAAACAAAATCGCTTCCTGTTGTCTTGTCTGTCCCTATATGAACTATATACCTATCCTTATATCTTTAAAACTATGAAACGGATTTTGATGCGGTTTTTTTTTCAATAGATAGAGTGATTCAAGAGGAATGTTTTAGTATACAATTTTTTATATTTTAACGCTCTGTTCCCGCGGGAACGCTATAACAAAATTCCACGCGGACAAAGTCGCTGGGAGAAGCTAGTTATAAATGAAATATTTGTGTACCAGTTTAGTAAATGGGTCAATTAAATATTTCTAGTTATTACCTATTCTGTCCTGTTTGTCAGGAGACAAAATGGGAGGAGTTTCTCAAACTGTTACAATACTTCTAAGATGCTCCATAATGTCCTTTCTGGTGGATTTATAAACCTGCAAAATCGTAGTTTTAAAAAGTGACCCAAGAGACCATACCTATGGTAGCAGGAGACGGAAAAACGTTCATTTACCCAATTATGAAGTGTATGATTTCTTGTCATTTAAGCTAGACTTGAGAGAAATACAATAATGGTAAACTCGATTATTACAATTTTCATCTAATAAGATAAGTACTTCGTTAATATTAAAGATGATAACTACTACAGCCTATTTGCGTCCCACTTCTTGGCACAGGCCTCCTCTCACCACGAGAGGGTTCGGGCTATAGTCCCCACGCGGGCCCAGTGCGGATTGGGGACTTCACGCACATCTTTGAATTAATTCGCAGATGCGTGCAGGTTTCCTCACGATGTTATAAGTAAACTTAGAGGTGCGAGCCGGAATCGAACCCCCGACCCTCTGCATGAGAGGCGGTAGGTCGAACCACTAGGCCACCACGGCTTCAAATGTTGATAAACAACAATCTAAATTGGCCCCAGTCCCGTAATCAAACCTTTATTTAGATGTTGACAAATGTAAGATTTAGGGATCACCTTTGTTATTATTAATGAGAAGGGCGCCTAAAAGCTAGAGGTTCCCCAATATTATTCACAACAGAGTCATTAACGTAATGGTCTTATTAAAAAGTTTAACCGTTTTCCATTATAAACATTACCCAAGAATCAAATCATGATATTCAAGCTGTATCAAAGCACTTAGGTGAACGTTGTTAGTACAAAACAATAGGATGAGTACTCTCATCTCTTTTTAGGATCCATAATGATCCTTGGCAGTTTTTGACTGTTATTTTACGTTACATTTAATAACGGAGGAGAAAAGCTTTAAAGATAAAATCTCCAAAAATAACAGATCAGTATCTTTGAACAAAGAAGATCGTGACTGTGTTTTGTAGCCCGTTCAATTATTTAAAGCCAAATCAAATTAATCTAGCCGCCTCCCACGGTATAAGCCGCGTAGTTTCAGGAGCCGGACGCAAAAGGGATTCATTGGAAAGCTAGAGGGAACGTCAAATCAAATTGAACTTTAAATATGTTTGCTTTTTTAGCAACTGTATTAAAACTGACCTTATACACGTCGTAGAAGCCGATGATCCGGTCGAAGGTGCTGTACAGGTCGTTGAGGAGGTCAACGACCTGCATGGGCGTGGACGCGGCACACAGCTCGGTGAAGCCGACGATATCGCTGAAGTAAACTGTCACGCATTCGAAGCTCTCCGGCTGGACCACCTCGCCTGCCATCAGCTGTTGGGCTACCGGCCTGGGGGGTTCAAGTCCGTATAAAAATACTGATTTTGAGTATCACTTTATGAGCGCTAGATGTACATTTAATTGCAGATATAAAAAATCTACATCACAGCAGATGCTTGGCATAATAATTGGGCATGCTATAAAAGCTGCTTCTTCGGAGCAACAGACTCCCTCCTTCGACATTGGTAAGAAATTAGTGATGTCTCTGGTGATACAATTGTCTCTGTTTTTACAATTGTCTATGGTGTGTAATTGTCTGTGGTGTTACAATTGTGGACGAAGGCGATCACTTACCATCAGGGGAGCCGTCTGCCTATCCATCAATAATCCACTTATAATCGTTCCTTGAATCTAGTTAATCTTGTAAAGATTTCTAGACCCATTCCCAGTAGTCCCAGTACCATTACCTCGGCAAGACCTGGTACAGCAGTTCCTCGGACCTCCTCTTCTCCAGCGAGAGCTGTTCCGTCTTCTCCTCCACCAGCGATTCCAAGTTGTTGGCGTACTGTTCCATGCGGCTCAGCAGGTCGTCCATCAGGTTGTCACAGTAGCCCCTGAAGAGAAACTGCTCTTAACACCCTTTAAATACTGTATTTGAATTTAAAGTGGAACGGGTCTCATTCTCTTGTAATTATGGAGTAATATGAAACTTCTATC
>OZ020290.1:3201591-3297847 GCA_963971205.1 Aethes cnicana | reverse complement strand
AAATTGAACTTTAAATATGTTTGCTTTTTTAGCAACTGTATTAAAACTGACCTTATACACGTCGTAGAAGCCGATGATCCGGTCGAAGGTGCTGTACAGGTCGTTGAGGAGGTCAACGACCTGCATGGGCGTGGACGCGGCACACAACTCGGTGAAGCCGACGATATCGCTGAAGTAAACTGTCACGCATTCGAAGCTCTCCGGCTGGACCACCTCGCCTGCCATCAGCTGTTGGGCTACCGGCCTGGGGGGTTCAAGTCCGTATAAAAATACTGATTTTGAGTATCACTTTATGAGCGCTAGATGTACATTTAATTGCAGATATAAAAAATCTACATCACAGCAGATGCTTGGCATAATAATTGGGCATGCTATAAAAGCTGCTTCTTCGGAGCAACAGACTCCCTCCTTCGACATTGGTAAGAAATTAGTGATGTCTCTGGTGATACAATTGTCTCTGTTTTTACAATTGTCTATGGTGTGTAATTGTCTGTGGTGTTACAATTGTGGACGAAGGCGATCACTTACCATCAGGGGAGCCGTCTGCCTATCCATCAATAATCCACTTATAATCGTTCCTTGAATCTAGTTAATCTTGTAAAGATTTCTAGACCCATTCCCAGTAGTCCCAGTACCATTACCTCGGCAAGACCTGGTACAGCAGTTCCTCGGACCTCCTCTTCTCCAGCGAGAGCTGTTCCGTCTTCTCCTCCACCAGCGACTCCAAGTTGTTGGCGTACTGTTCCATGCGGCTCAGCAGGTCGTCCATCAGGTTGTCACAGTAGCCCCTGAAGAGAAACTGCTCTTAACACCCTTTAAATACTGTATTTGAATTTAAAGTGGAACGGGTCTCATTCTCTTGTAATTATGGAGTAATATGAAACTTCTATCTTGAAGACACTCCGACACGGAGCGTACTCAAGAAGTCACTTGGAATGGATCTGACATTGTGCATCTAAGTATTTCAATGGAGAGCGCTGTATACGAAATTTTTAAATAGCGAAACTAGATTTTGGACCGCCTTAATTACTACTAATCCTTTTTCTCATCATGGAGGCCACCGCCTCTGCTGCGCCCGTCTCTCTCGCACATGACGCTGTCCCGCTCGCTCACTTGATGTGGTTGGCGTTGACGGCGTCGAAGCTGGGCCGGTCGTCGGGCGCCTCGGCCCAGCAGCGCGCGGCCAGCTCCAGCAGCTCGGAGGCCGCGCCGGCGCCGCCCGCCGCGCCCGTCTCGCTCGCACACACGATCGGCCGGAACGCTGGCGACTCGCGAGCGCATACGCGGGACACGATCTCTAAATTAAATAAACGGGGTTACAAACTAAACATTTTCATTTTCAAAAAAAGACACATGATGAGGAAGCAGCATGTACAGCAGGAAGGTTTTTAAAATGCAATCTCCTATTTACTCTGATTTGGGTCGTTTCTACTACGTATGTACTGTACGTGCAGTGAAAAACCTGGAATGAATTTCCTGCTGCGGCTTTTCCAGCGAGATACGATTTAGGCACCTATAAGAAGCCAGTGTACCGCGAATTGCAGGGCTAGCAACTCACTGGCGACTCTTCGGGTTTAGATAAAAAAAAATAGTGTCAATAAAAACATAGGCCAAGGCAGCAACATTTAAAACAACGAATTCTTTGATCAAACCTCTGTTGGTCATAGTAGCGCTGTAATGGTGGAACGGCCCGGCCCTGAGCACGATCTCTTCTAGAATGATCCCGAAGCTGTACACGTCCCCTTTGAGCGACGCCGCTGCCCCGGGGTACACGCTTCCCGCCACAAGTTCTGGGGCCGTCCATAGCAGTTCTAGGAGAAATAACAGACTTTGGGCAGGCCATAGAATAGACTGCTTGAGCTGTTAAAACTAGGAGCAGGGAGCAGTTGTTGTTTATACGTTGTAAGTCATTCCTGACCGCTTCAAGCAGCTCGACTATGGCGGAGTTTCATAAGTTGGAAATTTTAATGAGCATTAGACATATTAACACTCAGTAACACACCTTGTGTTTATTTATTATTATTTATTTAAACTTTATTCTACAAGGAGAAAAAAATGTACAAATGCCGTAGGGGTAATAAGATATTTTGTTTTAATCTTAGGTAATCAAGCAATACACTTACTGTTCAATGTATTAACATCATTGAGATACTTATAAATATCTAAACCTGAATCGTAGTGTTTGAAAAAAAAGAGCTTTTGAAAGACCAAGTACTTTTACAATTTCATCAATTTTAAATACACCCTTTAGCTATTAAGCTAAATGAAAAAGGTCCAATTTGTAAAAAGTTTTAAACGTTCGCTGTCGAACAGAGTTAATGAGAGGTTGACACAGTTTTACTTGAACTTTCATCTTTTACCAGATTATACGCTAGACGCGGGCATTTAAATTAAGCCGTTCAATTAACTCGATCCTCTCTTGAATCAGATTTAAAATTAGGAAAAAATCGATATTGCTTAATTTACACAAGACTGTTCTTAAACTTCTAACTTCAAAAGATCTTTATTGCTATAATTGCTTGATTAAATTACTGACCAGTTTTATCGTAGAGCATTAATAAAAATTGAAAATAACCAATAATTTTCGAATTTTTTATTCAATCTAAAAGTATAAGTTGAACAAGGCTGTATGTGATGACAGCCTCAATACGTACTGTAATAGTAGGTGTCGTCTTTTATGAGGTCGGTGGGCGTGCAGAGGGTGTTTGGCCCGTAATCAGAGATCTTGAGCACGAAGCGGCCGTCGATGAGACAGTTTGAGGATCGCAGCTTGCCGTGCGCGCCTAGGCCTCCGTGCAGGTAGCACATTCCCTGCCGAAGGGTTTAGAATATTGGTTGTTCCTGTCTGTACCCAGTATATGTCAGAGTCAAGAAGTTCCTTTGCAAGAAGACTTTACTGAAAGCTAATAAGTAAGTAGATTTAGACGCTAAAAAAAAGTAACCGGACGAAGTAATTTTATACACCAGAGATGGCCGACTGTCTGAATGGAGAAAAGAAACATTTGCTACAACCTTGATCCCTGTCCTATGTTGCTTGCCAACCAGTCGAAGGGAGCACGCCTTCCAGGGAAATTCGAGGCAGTACTCCAGTTTACTCTAAAAGGATATGTTTCTACCAACAGCGGTATCGCGTTTGCGTTGCGTAAAGCGATCATTAGTTTTTCAATACGAGCGGCGCACATAAGGTATAATTTCGTATACATAGAACAACTAGCGGTCGTCTTCCGCATCGCAAACGGATGCATGAACGCAATTCCACTGCTGGATAAGCTGCTACGTCACCTTTTCTAGACTTTGTTTTTATGGAACTTGTTCTACCTACCTGGACAATACAAACCTGCACGATATCATGCACCAGCGACGTCCTGAAGTTCCAATCGAGCTGGATCTCCTCGTTGCTGAGCACATCCTTCAGCGAGCCCTTGGGACAGTACTCGGTGAGCACAAACACAAGCGGGCAGTCGACACACGCGCCGATGAAGCGCGTCGTGTTCTCATGCGACACGTTTCTGGCCTAGGGGTAATTTTAAAGACTCAACTATATCCGCTGCAAAACAAAGTGGCGACTGGCACTATAGAAGTATGCATGACGCTAGTCTCCACTTTGTTTTGCGGCGGATATAACTGAGAATAAATACAGGAGCTAATATGGAAATAATATGACCCCCTGGCTTTTGAGCTGGCCTGGGCTATATCCATATTATTTCCTCACCTGCCGAATCTCCCACATGAGTTTCTTGTTGAGGTCCAGTTTTTTGCGGTGGATCTTCTTGACGGCCACTCGGTTGCCCTTGTATAGGCCGACGGTGAAGGAAGACAGGGTGAAAGAGGGCGCCACGGCGCCGGGGCCACGCGCGCTCCAGCCTAGAGACAGCTGAAGAAATACGTAGATCGTGAGACATAAGCTCAAACATAACTATAACTCAACTTGAACCTAAAGCTCAACTGCGACTGAGCTTCAACTCGAACTCCACTCACACTCAACTCAAACTCGACTTAACTCAAACTGCAGTTAAACTCAACGAATGAAAAACTTTACTCAAACTCAGTATTTTATTCCCGCTACACCAGCTTCGCGAGTACCCTAGGGACAGCTGTATCTATGTTACTCCTTTGAGTCACTGTTAAAATAACTCCCGGGTTTTGTTGTAAGTATGTTTGAAAAAACATTTTTCTAAGACTTTTTTGAGATCATCGGAAGTAGATAACAAAAATATATGTATATTAGTGTGTATTAAGAACTGATTTTAACTTTCTATTCGTATTTCATATAAATATATTCATATTTCCACTCCAATTGAAGTACAGATCGTTTAATGTTAGGTAAATATTGCGCTATAAAAAGGAGTCGAAAAGTCGATATGGAATCCAGCCAATTTGCCTCTTCCCCTAAAATAGTGTGAGTGTTTATTTCTGAGATAAAATAGAACCAGGAAACTGGCCAAACAGTGATTAAAATTTCCACATATCAAGTTAATTCAAGTTTACAACATACCTACCTACCCTATTACTCATATAGGTACGGCAACTTTAAGTCCCGGGATGACGCATCAATCACCCGTTTCCCGGATGTGCCACTTCTCCAAACTCACCCTTGTCAAAGTAGTACAAACTGCTTAATAGAGGTTATCTGGAATACGGTCGTTTTAAATTGCTCTAGTACTTTTAGTCTATCAGCATTTTGATATCATACGATTAAATATACATGAAACTTCTCCTTCTTCCGGTGCCATCTCCTATCAGAAGTCGGCGATCATTATGGCTTTAGTAGAGCACAACTTACGTAAGCCGTTGGCGCAGAGTCTGTTATTGCTTAATCCGCGCGCCTTCTAAGTTGTGTCGTGCTATTTTTATTTCCGAGACTGCCGCTACTGAGGCCAGGAGGTTCTTGGGCGGTCTTTGGCCCTGTATTTTGCCTTGCATGATGAGCTACAGCAAATTATATTTCTCATTGCGCATTATAGGTATGTCCCAGATATTGTAACTTTCTTTTCTTTATAGTCTTAAGCAACTCCAAGGTCTTCTTATTCGTTCCTTACTTGATCCGTCCATAAATAAAACAGTTCACACTTTATATTTATTCCAATATCCATAATTAGACACGTTTTCATGTTTTTTTCATTACTAATGATTTTCTATAAATAAGATAGCTCGGCCGATAAGCCTTCAATTTAACATTTGAACGATTTTCAGTCCTTAAATAGAGCCTGGAACGTACCGTCCCAAGTTTTATCCAACCGAATCATACTGTAATCTCATAGCAAACGTTTTAGGCTTCAGTCAGCCCTGATTACCTTCAGAATACTTAACTTTGATTTGTGTTTTAATTAAAATACGCGATCCATCACTGTGTTATTGTTTCCTTGGGCAAGTTAATTGGAGACTATTTCGGAATTCGGCTATCGCTCTCCCGCGGAAACTATGTGTTTTTCCGGGATAAAAATGTATCTCCATGCCAAATTTCATCTCAATCGGTCCAGCGGTTGAAGCGTGAAGAGGTATAGGTAACAGACAGACAGACAGAGTTACTTTCGCATTTATAATATTAATATGGATTAATATGGAAATATGGATATACTGTGAAAAGTAAAGTAGGTAAACGAAATTGATTTTCTTTTTTGAAACTTTGATGAGTCAAATCGAAGGTGTCTGTCTTTCCACAAAACAGCATGGATCGATGTATAAGGTACCTATGCATCAACGATGTTTCTCTATACATGCAGAAATCAAGCTATCAAAGCAAAACGACAATAAAACCACTTTCCAAAAGATACTGTGAGCGACGCAAACCTAGCTATAAGTAAATTCGTGTTTAAATTATTGTTAAAGCCGAGGAACGAGCGGGGAGCCGCGGGGCGGGGGCGGCAGCTGGCCGCGCCCGAACTTTACCGGAGTTAGTCGACAATCGTATTCGCCATCGCCGCACGTTACTCGAGCTTTTACCTGCCTCTTGTACCCACCATTACGATTTTAAAAATCATTATACGTTTTTCTGCATATTTTGGCTATTTTTGGAGAGATCAGACCCCAGCAGCTACAGATACTATGTTTAAAGTAAAATTACTTTGAGTACATAACTACTTATTATCAAAAAAGTATCCACCGCGTCTGTCTGTTCGCAAACTACGAACGAACGAATTTTCATGCAATTTCCAGCAATACACAGAGTGATTTAGATTGAGGAAAGTTCAAGTGTACAAATCGTAAATACTACGTGTAAAGCCGAAGCAGGTCACTAGTGTATTAATTTAAGCCTATATAAATAGGTAGTATCGTACTTATTACATTTTGAGCTAACGTTTTCAGAAATCGGGCAATCCCTTTATATTCAGGATTTGTTCACACAAACTTGTTTGACATTTGACCCAATCATGATCACGATCTTGCAAAAACTATCTCAATGTAGAAAACAAGATTGGATTTGTAACGGTAATATCAACTGACGTTCTTATTTCATTTGTAACAAGGCTATATTGCGACCTTGTAAACGCGTTCTCCACGTGCCCACGTTTTATTTTTCGGTCATATTCGGTTATGGGACGAATTGAGAATTCCGTGTAGTTACCTACTTACTCAATATCTCTAATTGGCTAACAAGAGTTCCATAATGACTTTCTGTTGTCATAGTTATTTTATGATGTTACTTTTTCAGCAGTAAATTCGATTTGACCTGGTTCTTGGTAAAGGGATATACTTAGTCCCCAGTACGCTCCTTTCTCCATAAAAACGTAGTTACGTTTTAATTCGCAAACTACTTATCAGATTGGCAGCAAATTTTAAAAGTAATAGTGGAGCAGAGATATCAGTGTCCAAAATACACTTTGATTGTAATAAATTGAATAACAAAGAAACTACCCAAGTAACACTAAGAGTTAATTTTGAGTGCTATAAGGGTGGTATTATGGCGGTCACTAACTCTAACAGTGTTAGAAGAGCGCTAGAATAGGTGGTATATCGGCGCTATAAGCCGATATAGCACCGATATAGCGCCATTTTGGCATAACTTTTTAGCGCCTTAAGTGCTATAATAGCGCTATAACAGTGTTAGTGGCCACTATCAAGCGCTACAATGGCGCTACAAAAGCGGTCACTAACTCTTAAAGTGCTACAACGGCGCTACAATAGCAACCACTAACACTTAAAGCGCTACAATGGCGCTACAAAAGCGGTCACTAACTCTTAAAGCGATACAATACTCCATAATTAAAGCTTAAAGTGGCAGAGTTGCGGTACTATCGCTCTTAGTGCTAGAGTGGCGCTACAATAGCTACTACTAACACTTAAAGCTCTACAACGGCGCTACAACAGCGATTACTAGCTCTGAAAGCGATACAATACTCCAAAATGAACGCCTTAAACTCTTAAAGTGGCGATATATACATAAGGTTATATCGAAGAATATTTTAGTTTGACAGCTTATAGTTTTGTTGCATTTGTAAAGTGTCTTGTGATAATTTAATGGCTGAAAGTGAAGTTAAATTAAGGTACTTTACATTTCGTGAGTGAGCTTGTGATTCCACAGGAAATCAATTGCGCAGGTAAGTTTACTGTGAAATACTATACATATTATTATCAAATTCTGAAAGGGCTTTCATTTTAGTAGCTTTTTGCAGAATCATAACAAATGTATTGGTGTAGAGCATTGTTACAAATATGTAAATATCCGATAAAAAAAAGTTTAATGATTCATTTTCTTTATAAAAGAACATCGGCATTCCGTGTCTATGCTATATACTTAAACATTTAACAATTCTATAGGTAATTTGTAATGTTTTGTGTGTAATGTAGATTATTTTATTTATTTATTACTTCAATAGAAATGGCGGACCTGTATGGGCCGCCAAATGAGTGGCTTTTAACTCCTATACCTGCACAAAGGCGCTATAACTCACTCATGGCTCTACAACAGTTCCAGAAATCTCTCTTGTAGCACCCAAAGTGATATAATTGAGTTTTATATCACTTTAAGCGCTATATAAGTATTTTTAACTCCAAAAGAGTTCGCTAGCACTCTTCTACAACTAAAGCTCTTCTTTAGAGCTTAGGGTGGTAATAATCACTATAGCCTGTAAGGCAGCAGGCTTCAGCTGTATAATAGCGATAACAGACGCTCTTCTATCGCTGTTATAGACCTGAAGGAGTTAGTAGACACCACTATAGCACTGTTAGGGTTAAAAGCACGAAATTATATCCTTTATAGAACTTAAAGAGTTATATCATGCTAAAAGCGATAGCACTAACTGCGTAACCTGCACAAGAGTGATTGTAGTCGCTGTTATACGAGTTTAAGCTTATTATAACTCTCTTATAGACCCTCTTTACGCTCTTTAGTGGTAGTAAACTCTATTAAACCTTTTGTATCGCTGTAACAGTTAATGGTGGCTATTGTAGCACCCTTGTAGCACCTAAGGCTATAAAATAAGCTCTATATGTCGCTAATGTGTTACTTGGGTAGGACCCGTGTGGTGCCGGGTCAGAATTGCACCACCCCATCTCCTCCCGTGGGTTTCGTAAGAGGCGAATAAGGGATAAACCGGAGGATGGGCAGCAGCGTCCTCCGCGCACTACGCAAATCTTACTGCGGTCGCCAACCCGCCTGCCAAGCGTGGCGACTATGGCAATCCCCCCCCAAGGGATAAAATTGGTAACATGAGGCCACAAAATAAACCCAGACCCCCAGTCCCCGGCGGCCCCGCTATTCCTGGCTCCGGTAGCGGCCATGGTTACGGCGGGGCAGGGGGTGCTAAAGTTAATCTCCGGAAGAGACCCGGCTACCAAAACCGAAGACCCTTGGCCCTGGCAACATACAACTGCCGTACGCTGCGGACTGACGAAAAGGTACTGGAACTGGAGGAAGAATTGAGCAGGTTACGTTGGGGAATCATAGGGTTATCAGAAGTCCGGAGAGAGGGGGAGGACATGATAACCCTGAAGTCCGGTAACCTGCTCTATTTCCGGGAGGGCGACCAACAGTCCCAGGGAGGTGTCGGGTTTATCGTCCACAAGTCCCTCGCAAACAATGTGGTGAAGATCGAGAGTGTGTCGACCAGGGTAGCGTGCCTTGTACTCAGAATAACCCAACGATATTCGTTGAGGTTATACAGGTTTACGCTCCGACCTCGACGCACTCCGACGATGAGGTGGAGGCTATGTATGAGGACATTTCTAGAGCCATGCATAGCTCCAAAACTCACTTCACAGTTGTTATGGGGGACTTCAACGCGAAATTGGGCAAACGAGACGGTGAAGAGCTGAGAGTGGGGCAATTTGGAGTAGGGCGTAGGAATCACCGGGGCCATCTACTGGCTGGTTTCATGGAGAAGGAGGGACTCTATATGATGAACTCCTTCTTCAGGAAACGAGAGCACAGAAAGTGGACCTGGATGAGCCCTGATGGTGTAACGAGGAATGAGATAGACTTTATCATGTCGACGAGGAAGCAGATATTCAATGATGTCTCAGTGATCAATTCGGTTAAGTCCGGGAGCGATCACCGTATGGTACGAGGCACATTGAATATCCAAGTGAAGCTTGAGAGATCTCGACTGATAAAGTCTACGCTCCGCCCGGCACCGACCCAGCTCCAAAACCCCGGGAGCTTTCAGCTCGAACTCCAAAACCGTTTTGCTTGCCTAGAAAGCGACGTGGACGATTACAACGACGGGTTTGTAGAAGCTGTCCATACGGTTGGGTCCAAGTTCTTCAAGACCCGCCGTACAAGAACCAAGAAAATCTCAGACTCAACCCTAAAGCTCATGGAGGTGAGGCGTGAGATGATTCTACAGTCTTCAGGTGACGCTAGTCATTATCGGCAGCTCAATAGGCAGATCTCGAAGTCTCTGAAGCGTGATATACGCCGATTCAATACCAACAGTATTGAAAAGGCTATTGAGCGTAACAGAGGCTCGAAGGTGTTTGCCAAAGATCTGTCTATTGGCCAAAGCCAATTGACAAAGCTGAAGACCGAAGACGGCAGGATCGTCTCATCCAAACCGGAGCTGTTGGGAGAAGTCGAGAAGTTCTATGGGCAGTTATACACGACAATCCGAACACCCGTCGCTGATCCAGCTAAAGACCCTAGAGCTAGATTAACCCGACACTATACCGAAGATATCCCGGACGTCAGCCTGTACGAGATTAGTATGGCTCTCAAACAGCTTAAGAACGGCAAAGCCCCCGGTGATGACGGAATTACAGCTGAACTCCTGAAGGCGGGTGGTAAACCAGTCCTTAAGGCCCTTCAGACGCTGTTTAATTCCGTCATCCATGAAGGGAGAACGCCGCGAGCGTGGAACAGAAGTGTGGTGGTGCTCTTCTTCAAAAAAGGGGATAACGCCTTGCTGAAGAATTATAGACCCATCTCACTTCTGAGTCATGTCTACAAGCTGTTTTCGAGAGTCATTACGAACCGTCTCGCGCGCAGGTTTGACGAATTCCAGCCTCCCGAACAAGCCGGTTTCCGAAAGGGCTATAGTACCGTAGACCACATACATGCGTTGCGGCAGGTTATACAGAAGACCGAAGAGTATAACCTCCCCCTTTGCCTTGCATTTGTGGACTACGAGAAAGCCTTCGATTCGATCGAGACTTGGGCTGTGCTGCAGTCTCTCCAGAGGTGCCAAGCTGACTACCGGTACATCGAAATGTTGAAGTGTTTGTACGAAAATGCCACCATGTCCGTCCGACTACAGGACCAGACCACGGAGCCCATCCCACTGCAGCGGGGAGTCAGACAAGGAGACGTAATCTCTCCGAAGCTGTTCACCGCTGCATTGGAGGATGCCTTCAAGGTGCTGGACTGGAAAGGACGAGGCATCAATGTAAATGGCGAGTACATCACTCACCTTCGATTTGCCGACGATATAGTAGTTATGGCTGAGACCATGGAAGACCTCAGTGCTATGCTCGTTGACCTCAGCAGAGTTTCCGATCGAGTTGGTCTGAAAATGAACATGGACAAGACGAAGATCATGTTCAATGTCCATGTTGTGCCAACTCCAGTAATAATCGGAGGCTCTGCGCTCGAAGTTGTTGACCATTATGTATACCTGGGACAAACAGTCCAGTTAGGTAGGTCCAACTTCGAGAAAGAGATCAATCGTCGAATCCGACTCGGCTGGGCAGCGTTCGGGAAGCTTCGCAGTGTCTTTTCGTCCAAATTACCGCAGTGTCTTAAGTCGAAAGTCTTCGACCAGTGTGTGTTGCCAGTGATGACTTATGGTTCCGAGACGTGGGCGCTTACGATGGGCCTCATAAGAAGGCTCAAGGTCACCCAGAGGGCAATGGAGAGGGCTATGCTCGGGGTTTCTCTGCGTGATAGAATCAGAAATGAGGATATCCGCAGTAGAACTAGGGTCACCGACATAGCCCGAAGAATTGCGAACCTTAAGTGGCAGTGGGCGGGGCACATTGCTCGCAGGACTGATGGCCGATGGGGCAAGAAAGTCCTGGAGTGGCGTCCGCGAACCGGTAGACGAGCTGTCGGTAGGCCTCCAACAAGATGGAGTGACGACCTTGTAAAGGTCGCGGGAACGCGGTGGATGCGAGTGGCACAGGACCGGTCTGAGTGGCGCGCCTTGGGGGAGGCCTATGTCCAGCAGTGGACGTCTATCGGCTGAAATGATGATGATGATGATGATAGGACCATTTTAGTTTCCTCCATACAAACTTCAAAATTCAGTTTTTTGGCTGTAATTTAATTATGTTCTATTTTACCACGACTTTTACTAATTTCGGACACTCACAATAATGATTTTATTATGTGTACCAAGTTTCGAGTCAATCTGTTTAGTAATTTGGGAATAAAAGCGAAAATACGTCTGTATGAAAAGTTGAGAAACGCCGTGCGTACTGGGGACTCTTAAATGTACCGCTCATTATTTCTTCACCGATAACCTCCCAAGCATCCAAGCCAGTTCGACGTCTTTTCTAAGTCTACGCAGCTTGATACAAGACCAGAGAGATAATGCACCTTAGAAACCCTGTAAAATACTTAACAAGCAAATTATATGTAAAAATGTATACTTTTTACAACGTTTTTATTAGGTCGTGTAGTTAAATAACAATCAATCAATGAATCAATCATTTATTCAGCAAATTGGCCAAATAGCGGCACTTTTACACGTTAGAAATGAATTTACCAGGCAATAGACAAACTATCCCAAGATATTTATATATGTATCTAAACATAGCCGATGATGACGTACCTTCAGGACCTCGTTGATGCTGTGGAGCGCCGGGCTGGCTCCCAGCCCAGTGCCGACTTCCACCAGCACCTCTTCAGGGCGCACGCGCCACGCCATGTTGTTGAGCTCGGCGTCTATACGCGCCTGTCTACAAAAATAAAGCTATGTACATGAGAGCACCGAGGAGGGGGGGGGGGAGCAGGATCTTAGTCTTCTTTTAACTGCCTCCCTGGATCTGAAGCTGAATATGCGCTTGTCCCGCCCTATGTGAGGAGCTGGGTACGGCCATGGCTGGCTATGTTAAGTCCCCAATCCGTACTGGCCACGCGTGGGGCCCAAACATTCTCGTGATGAGGGAGGGAGGCCTGTGCCCCAGCAGTGGGACGCAAATAGACTAGTGATGGTGTTATTTTACTACGGAAATAGTTTCTATTCTAGGGGCTCTATTCGAAACGGTTCATAGGGATAGTGAGCCTCACTATCCCTAACTAAGAGTACATATTCTGCCTATTCAGTGATACGTATACCATCTCGCTATATAGGGAGATGATGTATCACTAATAGGACAGTATAACCACGTATAATACTGATATACTAGGAAAAAGTGTATTTTTACGAGTCCTTCGACTATTTACCTACGTAGAAAACACAGAACACAGATCGAGATAGAATGCTAAAGTTTACCTACCGCGCGTGGAAAAAAGTAGAAATTATGACCACTTTGCTCGCTTCTAACCTCAGTTCGCTTCCGACCGCCTTCCGCGAGCAACGTCACATCAAAAAAAGAAAATGACTAAGTGTGCCGTAATTAACTGTACAAACAACACCAGCGTTGGTGGAGTTGGTCATCAGGGTGTTACCTATCATCGGTAAGTACTTTCTGTCTTGAAATATCTGTTATTTTTGTGAAAACGATTTATTTTGTAGCTCTTTATTAGTTTTACCAAATTAGTAGCGGATGCCTTGTGTCCAATGCTCGTTTTCCATTGCGGCTTTAATCTGTTGCGCCGAACTTGCGCATATTGAAAACCAGCAATGTAAAAGTAGTCAAGCCAAACTCTCGAGGCGTCGACCAACCGCGTTCCAGGCCGATTTCTCATTATTCTGTCAATAGTGATGTGCACCTGCTAATTTCAATGCCGATTTCATAATCGATTAAAATCAGGCAGAAAAATGATAATAAAAATGCATATTATAATGTAGCTATAAAACGTGGTAATAAGTGAACAGCTAGTATTATCAGAAATACTTGAATATACCTACTACTATGAATGGAGTTACACGATCAGTATTTCATTTATCTATTGTTATTACAAGCTTTTATTTAGTTTCACATGTCCCGATGTTTGTTTGATTAGTTTGTTTGTCTGTCTGTAAACATAATTTAGTTCGAAAGTGAGTTTGAAAGAGATAGAGAGATGTTGTCAAATCCTCCATTGAAGCTATGCATATGAACAATCATAAAGTTTCTGGGTATTATTAGTAACCAACTTGCCTAAATTACGTCATCGTGATAACGTAAAACACTAGTAACAACTACGCGGTACCAAGGCATTGTACTTTAATTTAAAAAGACTCGTTTTAATAATAAGTGTAAGTGTTAAAACATTTTAAAACTATTTCGTATTATGCTGTGGAAACGAATTATCATTTTTCTGTCGTGTTTTATCGATATGTAAATCGATTAAAAATGTTTAGCCGCTTGACAATCGATGCTGTTAAATCGGAGTCGCGCATTTTTTGTTGCCCATCACTAAATTACTCTCGTGACGTCATCGTAGCGACGCAAAATGTTACACGCTTGGTTCCCATACAAATGGACGAACAACCGTACTCTATAGTATCTGATCTCTGTGGTAGAAAACATCAGCCCTATCGATCGTAGCTAATTGAGGCATGAACGGCTGAACAAATACCTACTTATTACTTTCTTCCTGCTAGTTAACGATGAGAATCATCCCAAGTTTACATAGGATAATCTAATCACGGAATGCGCAGCTAACTCATGGAACTAGGGTTGCTGTTAGGTGTGTAGGGTATCTGTTTGTATTTAGCCGGACATGTTTGGCTTATTCGAGTTGTGTCCGGCCAAATATTTATATGTCCGGCCTGTCCGGCTTTTGTTTGGATTTTTGTTAGCGTCTCAAGCGAAGCAATGGTTTGCCGAAATCTATGGCTACGAGGACGGACGCAAACGAAACTCAATTTTCAAATCACTTTCTAATGTAGAATTTTATTACGAAGTACTGAAATTACTTGGCAGAATATTATTTTGCAATTCCAAGGAAGGGGTGTTATTCCGGATTCAAAAGGGATTCATTTCATTCAGCTACATATAAGGAAACTTATGTTTGGGTTTTAGTTGTGGTGATGTCAGGCTTTTAGGTTAAAATGTCCGGCTTTTTTCTGGGCAAAGTCCGGATTTTTCATTTTAGGAGATGGCAAACCTATATGGAACGCGTTTAGGCTGCGTTTCCACCAGAAGTGCGAGGATGCGTTGCGAGGGATCGTGTTTATCATGAACCAATAGAAACACTTCAGCGGATCGCGGATAGGTAAATTAAGTGTTTCTATTGGTTCACGACAAAAACATCCCTGACATTCCACGCAACGCATCCTGGCACATCACTGCTGCACTGGTGGAAACACAGCCTTACCCATAAATTTAGTCTGCGCAAATAACCTGTACTTCTACGCAATTTATGAAAAAATTAAAAGATCAACGATGTTTTTATGAGAGTGTATAGCGATTCCAGTGTATGAGAAATCGTCGTCGAATAGGCTGAACAAATAGGCTATCATGGTCTTGGTTACGATTATCAAGTTAGAACCTGGCCATTTTTTTTTGCGGGATAAGGATGCTCCCTATCACTCTGTACTATTTAGAACAGATCTTCAGATCTACACTTAGGACTAATTTATATGGAACTAGCTTCTGTCCGCGACTTCGCCCGCTTGGAATTCGGTTATCGCGTTCCCGCGGGAACTATGCGCTTTTCTGGGATAAAAAGTAGCCTATGTCCTTTCCCGGGACCCCAACTATCTCCATGCCAAATTTCATCTCAATCGGTCAAGCGGTTGAAACGCGAAGAGGTAACCGACAGACAGACAGACAGAATTACTTTCGCATTTATAATATTTATATGGATTAGTATGGATATACACTCGATACATATCCGCAAAAATCGGGTTAAACCGCACAGCTGCGCAATACTACCTACTACGCCACGTGGGTACGTACACACACACACACACACACACACGCTTCGTATCAAAATGTAGGTGGATACTTCCACAGCAGCGCACGGTCACGCTCCGCACGGACACATATTGTTAGTGGTAGGACCTGGTGCTGGGTCCGTCCGGGGTGGTACCACCGTCTTTCCCCGCTAACCTGCCGCCAAATAGCAGTGCTCACACTGTTGTGTTCCGGTAGGGGGTTAAGGCAGCCGGTGAAATTTCTGGCACAGAGGCATCCCATCTTAGGCCTCAGGGCTTCGGGCAACGCATTCGAGATCTTATTTTCTTAGTTTCTTAATGGGGATCATAGGATTTCGGTGTCCATGAGCCGCAGTGACCACTTACCATCAGGTGGGCTGTGCGCTCGTTTGTCTATACCATTGGTATTAAAAAAAAACATATGAACCCTCGTTTAGCGTGTGCGTGCGTAGCGGGCGCCGCAGGCTCCGGCCTAAAGCTGGCTTTCAAGTTACAATTACAATATTACAGCGCAGTCGAGGATTATTGGAAACGGCAAGGACCCATTCATTCCGAACAAGCATTTAGTGACGGTGTCCTAAATAACAAGCAAGACTCCAGAGAGTCGTTCTACGTAACGTAACGTGCATTAGCGACACAATATGTACACTGAATTTAATTTTAAGGAAAGCTTGTCACCTCTCGAGGTACAGTCCAGTTCGCCAATATGCACACTTTTGCACTCAATTCCGTTGTAATAAATAAGATACAAAAGCGGGCACATATTGATGAACTCGACTGGACAGTAAGCTTCACGTAAAACGAACCCTGTCTGCTAAATGAGTCAGTACTCGAACGTTGTAAGTACCTGGGGGCCCCCTTTCTCTGAAGCTTTCTCTATACATTTAGTGAGATAGCTCTGAAAACAGAATACTACTACTACTACAGCCTATTTGCGTCCCACTGCTGAGTACAGTACAGACCTCCTCTCATCACGAGAGGGTTTGGGCTATAGTCCCCACGCGGGCCCAGTGCGGATTAGGGACTTCACACACATCTTTGAATTACTTCGCAGATGCATGCAGGTTTCCTCACGATGTTTTCCTTCACCGTAAAGCTCAGAAAACAGAATAGTATTGAACAAATTCCAGACAAACCGGTACCGAATACAAACTTTATTACCTGTTTTGTCTTCGGTTAAAATAAACTTACTGGCCGAGAGATAGTATCCCACTATACTACGTACCTTATTCGCTTTTCTTTCACATTCAAATTGTACAAGCCCATCCCACAGATAATAATCAGAACCAGTCAATAGACAAAATATCCAGTGGCCGATCTTCTATACTAATATTATAAATGCGAAAGTAATTCTGTCTGTCTGTTACCTCTTTACGCTTCAACCGCTGGACCGATTGAGATGAAATTTGACATGGAGATAGTTGGAGTCCCGGGAAAGGATATAGGCTACTTTTTCTCTCTTCTTTTTCGGAAAAACCGATAAATAAAACTGCCAGACTGCTTAGGCTGTCCTAGAAAGCTTAACAATATTTACTGTAAACTCCAGACGTCGATGAGAGCAAACCAAAAAACGCTTTAGTTTTAGCCAAATGAGTCCTCAACGACGCACTAAGTGGAGGGTTGGCGACCTCATTAATCCTACTTCTTTAACGCTATCTCTTTCATATGGACTTGGAATAAGAATGCATAGAAAGGCCATGGCAGGATAAGGGTACATCTTGTGCCTTAATAGCTTTTCCGACTAATTTTTTTTGTGACGATGGGCCCTGCTGTTAGTAACACTTATACAAAATTACAGCATTCTTCTCTTCTTACTTTCCAAGAAATTTTTTTTTAAGAAAAATCATTTTTCATGAATATTTCCGCTTCTGTAGATTTAATTAATTCGTGCTTTAAACATATAATACACTTAGCCGAGACGGACAATATGTCACTATAAAACGCATAACATTCCATAGATAGACAGTTTCTTTATTTTAAGGGTTAACATTTTTAATTATTTTTTTCATAAGTTCTGAGAGAGGGCACCTCCAATTTTTAACACATAATAGCCTTTTTAATGGCCTATAACATAAATAAAATTCAAGCTTCTAGCATTGGTGCACAGTACAAAAATTATTAAAATAAAAGTTAAACATTTTGACATTTTTGCTTCACTTTCAGCGATTCGGCCGATTGACACTTCCATGACACTCCACCGATATAGCGTGTCTATGTGTTACTTGCCTAAGCATCGGGCAGGTGTGAGTGCGTGGGTAAATTAGGTGCTTTATGTTATGATACTTACTTGTAGGCGACGCAGGCAGCTGTCACTGCCAGCGTGAGGAACACGGCGAGCCCGATGAAACAATATATTATTACCGTCTGCGTCTCTGAGCCGCGTGAAACAACGGTAGGGTTTACTAGACTATTTTATAAATGAATTAGTAGCGCAAATGAAAAACACGTAAAACTAGGTAGTAAGATGTTATAAAAACACTTAATTAATTACATGCGGGCTACTATATTACTATTGGGAATCTTTATGTGTTATCTCGAACATTTCCCTATCCATAATAAACATCAAAATATATTCAGTATTAGTTAGTGCGTCAGACTGGGGGTGCAAGGTAGGAACAAGCACGCTTAGGTATGCGACGCTAGGCTATCAGGCTTCTTCCGACCCAGTCCCAACATACACGTCCTCGTCGCCCCAGACACCGCCGACGTACGGACCTGGGGCGAACCTACCCGACATCGCTCGAGTAGGTCGTGCACCCTGGAAATGCTACAGTCATAGCGGGCGTCGCATATTTACCATCCACCCCGGACTGTCAGTAGCCAAGTATGTGGGGCGATACTCAGCTTGGCAATCCCACCACCTGAGTACTCCTTTCCCCTACTCCCATGATCCAACACTCCCCGATCCCTCCCAACTCACCCTCCCACTCCCTCCTGCCCATCCTTAGATCCCTCCCTTCCTTCCACCTCCTGGAGGAGACAACCTCGACTCAAAAAACCCCAATCTAAGGTGTTCTTCCGTGCCGAGAGATGCGTGGCTGAGGGCGGAGCTCAGTCCCAAACGGAACCCCTCGATACCGGGCGACCTCGAGGTGTATACAGCCTTACTCCGACAAGCGGGGCTCTGTCGGAGTGGACCACTATTCCCTAGCTACTCGTGGGAACAAGATGAACAATTTAAACAAAAACCAAAGTAACGAAGAAGGTACCCTGGAAGACCTATGCCAGGAACTATTGCCCTTGACAATGACGTCTGAAGCACGGACGGAGATGTCGGGGCAAGCAATGGAGGTGGCGGAAGAAGGCGGTTCAGAGGAGAGGTCTGCTCGCGGACCGGCACCACTGACTGCCCAACCCAATACCTCCAACCCTGAAACTATGACCCAGACGGCATCTAAACGGCTGGGTGGGTCAGCAAAAAGCCGCTTCAAGGCACTTAGAAAGCTGGGAGTAGGCGTCAGTGACGCTAAACAACTGACTATAAAGTCCTTCGCGGAATTAAAGGAGATGGGCTACAAGTTTGAGTCCGAACCCAGGCGGAAAGCCCTGAAAAGGGTTCGCTCGGAGGAGGAATCGCCACAGGGCCAGGCTAGGAAGATCCCGAAATGCCCAACGGCCAGCTCATCTACTGACGACCAAGGAAGGTCGTACAGCCAGGTCCTTGCCTCTTTTCGAGTCGGCATCAGAGACGCAGTCCCTATGACTGACGAACAGCTCGAGCTGCTCCGCGTAACCATCATAGCGAGCATGTACGATCTCGGGAAGGGACAGGGACCCAGATTCAGCAAGTGTACCTTCAAACCAGGTTGGCTTCTCATAACATGCGAGAACGAGTACACCAAGACCTGGCTTGAGGGTATAGCACCAACCCTGAAACCATGGCCGGAGGCCGCTCTACTCGTTATGGACGAGTGCGACCTACCCAAGCCAAACGTAGGGGTGGTGTTTATACCAATCTCAGAAGCGCCTAACGTGGAGGCGGCTCTGAAACTAATCCGCATACAGAACGGGGGACTGCATACGGAAATCTGGAAGGTCCTCAACAGCAAGGTCGAAAAAGGAGGGTTAACACTTACACTCTCAATCGACGACCTCTCTGTTGAGACCCTCAAAACAACGGATCTAAAAGCCAAACTGGGCTTCAAAGAGATCCAGTTCAGACTGAAGGGTCCAAATCCCAGGACCCAACAGGATGAACCCACCGCTCCCGCCTCCCCAACACCGCCATCCCTCCCCTCCGGCCCCGCCCCGAAGGTCTCATCGGGACCAACAGGTGCGGGACCATCCACTTCCTCTCACCCACACCCCACTCCCACACCATCTACCTCCACACATCCCCACCCTACTCGCAGACGCCCTCCTCTACAACGATCCTGTCCCATTCCCATGTACCCGCACCCGATCCTAACCAAAGGCTCTGCCAATCCCAAACCACCACCACCCACTTCCCAATCCCAGCCCACCCCTCCCTCCTACCCTACCCCCATAGCGTCTACCTCGACGCACCCTCTCCCCACAAACGCACCCTCCACCAACACCAGTGGACTCCGGGCACCACCACCGACGACGATCCCCAGCTTGTTTAGCTTTTCCGCCAACCGAGGGCGGTTTCCCCCCAGCAGGGGGACCTCAAGGGGATCCCACCGTGCCCGGAGCAGGGGCAACTCAACGAGAGGACGAGGCTTGGGGCGCCAGGGTCAATAGCCCAACCAACACGCCCCGAAACAATAAACCAGCCGCCAAGGGAGTGCACTTCATACAGGCCAACCTCCATCACGCCGTCGCGGCCTCCGCGGTCGTGGAGAAAGTCTTCGGCGAAAATGGCCTAGACATCGCACTCATTCAAGAACCATGGATAAATGCTGAGTCTATGGTTAGCGGCTTGAACAGAGCAGGTAAAATCCTAGTGTACGAAAAAGGCACCAAACCTAGAGCCTGTATAGTATTTAACAAACGCACTAATTTTCTGCCAGTTACAGAACTCTGCAATGATGATCTAGTTGCGGCAATCATAACTCTCAAAGGGCACAAAGTCATCATCTGCTCGGCTTACCTTCCTGGAGAGAAAAGTGATCCCACTGAAGAACTGACAAAAACCTTAGCTTATGCTAAAAGGAATAAGTTGGAAATTATAGTAGGATGCGATGCAAATGCCCACCATACCATCTGGGGCAGCACAGGAATCAATAACAGAGGTGAGTTACTATCTGAATTCCTATTTACTAATTGTCTACACTTACTAAATAGCGGCCACATGCCAACCTTCGTAACCAGGGCTAGGCAAGAAGTGTTAGATATCACCTTCGCTTCAGAAAAAATATTCAAACATCTCGCCAATTGGCACGTCAGTAGCGAAAACTCTATGTCAGACCACAAACATATATTATTTGATGCGCAGGGTTCTCAGGAAACCATAACCATCTTCGTAAGGAACCCAAAAGATACTTCATGGGATCATTATAGGACCCACCTCAAAGAACTTCTACAGGGTATCCCTAAAAGCATCAAAACACCGCAATCTCTCAATCACGCAGCTAATTTACTATCCGAAGGCATCGTTAAGGCCTACGAACTCAGTTGCCCCTTAAAAGAGACACACACAACAAATACCGTCACGTGGTGGAATAAAAAGCTGGATCGGCTTAGAGCCACCACACGGCGCATATTCAATCACACAACCCAACCTCAGGAGTGGAATAGGTACGCTAGGGCACTGACTGAATATAACAAACAAATCAGAAAAGCCAAACGCGCGTCTTGGCGCCGGTTTTGTGAGCAAATAGCCCAAACACACAAAGGAGCTAGAATTCACAAAGTCCTCGCCAAGACTCCATCAAACTATCTAGGTCTCTTAAAGAAACCAGATAACTCCTTCACGACCACGGAGCTAGAAACTCTCGAGCTCCTAAGGGATACACACTTCCCAGGGTCGTATTCCTCCAATTCACACACGGAAAACCGGAGGGGAATCAATCCCCACAGGCCGCGTAATATAGACTGGAACACAGCCACGAACATCTTTAGGCCAAACCAGATTAAATGGGCAGTAAGTAAGTTCAAGCCATTTAAATCAGCGGGAGAGGATGGCATCTTCCCAGCCCTGCTACAGCAGGGTGATGCAATCCTCTTACCGCATCTGGCAAAGATATTCCGAGCGAGTTATGCCTGGAATGCCTTACCAGAACAGTGGACTAGGGTCAAGGTACAATTTATACCAAAGGCAGGGAAGAGGACAACCCAAATCCTTCAGACCCATCAGCCTCACTTCTTTCCTACTGAAGACCATGGAAAGAATAGTTGACTCACACATTAGATCAAAGTACTTAGTTGAACGCCCACTCAGTCCAAATCAACACGCTTACCAAAAGGGGAAATCTACGGAGACAGCCCTTCTCGATCTGGTCGATAAGGTGCAAGCTGCCCTAGAGGATGGGCAAACAGCTCTCTGTGCGTTCCTTGATATAGAAGGTGCCTTTGATAACACTCCCACCGAAACCATAATTAAAGGTATGGAATCGAAGGGAGTCGATAGCACCACCATCAAATGGGTCCAAAGCATGCTCTTGAATAGAGTTGCCACTTTGACTCTCAATGCGACCACGCATGAATTCCACACCACTAGAGGTTGTCCACAAGGAGGTGTACTCTCCCCTCTTTTGTGGACACTAGCAGTGGACCAACTACTTGCATTAATGAACAACCTAGATATCGACATACAGGGTTACGCCGATGATATAGTGGTCATTATCAGAGGCCCCTGCCATGACATAATCTCAAATTTAATGCAAGCAGCTCTAAACACAATTTGCAAATGGTGTAAAGAAAATGACTTATCAATCAATGCAGGAAAAACTGCAATAATACCTTTCACTAGGAAGAGAAATCTCGAAAAGCTCTCATGCCCTAAGCTAAACGGGAGAACTCTAACACTATCAAATGAAACAAAATACCTGGGGGTGACCTTGGACTCAAAACTCACCTGGACCCCACATCTGAACAACATTGTTCAAAAAGCTAAAATGGCTCTATGGACAAGCTGCCGTATGGCAGGCGCGAGATGGGGACTTAAACCCCACATCGCCTTATGGCTTTACACAGCAATCGCGAGGCCGATCATCACATATGCCTCCGCCGTTTGGGCGAGTAAAGCCAACCAAATAACTACGATGGCAAGACTGGATGGTCTCCAACGTACTGCATGCATTCTGGCAACAGGGGCGCTATCTTCGACCCCGGGAGCAGCACTAAATGCACTACTGGACCTGACACCACTGCACCTACAAGTGCAAAAGGAAGCCAAACGGTGCATTTATAGAATATGCTCACAGACGAATACAAAATGGCGCTCACAAGCACTGAAAACTTTTAAGAATTCAACGCTTGAAAACAGGGTCATGAATATGCCCAATGATGACATGCATACTGTATGCAATTTCACAAAACTCTTTTCAGCAGAGTTGCCACCTCGGGAGATATGGTTGAACAACCAAATATATTTCAAGGAGGGCAGCCACATTTGGTATACAGATGGATCCAAAAAAGGACAAGATGTAGGCTGCGGTGTTTTTGGACAGAGGCCAAAATTTAAAATCAGCATAAATTTAGGCACTGAAGCCTCAATCTTTCAAGCGGAGGTTTTCGCCATCAATAGATGTGCGGAAATCAACCTGGATAGAAAACTTAAACACCAAACCATCTACATCAACTCAGATAGCCAAGCGGCTATCCTGGCACTAGACTCCTTTGAGCTTAACTCAAAGCTAGTACAGACATGTAGAGAAAATCTAAACGCCCTAGGAAGCTCCAACAAAGTAATTCTTAGATGGGTCCCTCGGCATTCCAACATAGACGGAAACGAGAAAGCGGACGAGCTCGCCAGAAACGGAGCCGATAACCCCCAAGTTGGCCCCGAACCTTTCTGTGGTGTTACCAAACAAGGAGCTTACCAAATTCTCGAAAATGAACACAAATCGAAGGCTATCGAGCTGTGGAAGTCTGTACCTGGACAAAAGCACTCGAAAGCTCTAATTAAGGGCTATGCGACAAAACTATCTAGAGAGATACTACGTCTCAAAAGATATAAAACGTGTGCAGTAACCAGAAGCCTGACCGGACACTGCAAACTGAACAAACACCTAGTCCAAATGGGACTGAAAGAAGGCACGACGTGCAGATTCTGCCACGAGGCAGAGGAAACGCCCATGCATATCCTCTGTGAGTGCGGACCTTTCATGCAAAAGCGTAGTATCTACCTAGGGAGGCATATAATGCACCCAAAAGAGATACAAAATATCACCGCCCAAAGAATCTGGAAATTCCTAGACTCAACGGGTATTTCAGGTGAATTATAACAAAACTCAAAAGGGCCGTCACAATAGATCAGCTATGGTCGAGGTGACACACATATGGCCCTACAAAACCCCCCAATAATAATAATAATAGTGCGTCAGACAGGTGGTTGTGGAGGAACGATGGAACATAGTTATCTGTGTAGCAATAGTTTCGTTTCTGAGAACTCAGTGGCTTGTTGGAAAGACCTTAAAACTCTTGATGATGATGGATGGCTGTCAGCAATGTGACGTCATCGCTCGGCCAGTGCATGGCCTTACCCTTGTAGCTGCTATAGGATGATGTGGCTATAGTATATGACTGCTGTAGGACGATGATAGTAGATGGCTGCTGTAGGACGATGTGGCTAGTAGATGGCTGCTGGCTGAAAGCCGCAGCGCCGCGTGTCGAACGGCGGGCTGCGCCGGGCGCCCGGCCAGTGGATGGCCTTGCCCTTGTAGCTGCTATAGTACGATATAGCTAGTAGATGGGTGCTGAAGGATGACACCTGTCCTAGCGGTGGGCTACATACCTCCCTGACATATGGGGTCGGTGTTTGAAAGCCGCAGCGAGGCGTTTCGAACGGCGGGCCGCGCCGGCCGCCCGGCCAGTGGGTGGCCTTGCCCTTATAGCTGCTATAGTACGATATGGCTAGTAGATGGCTGCTGTAGGGCGACACCTGTCCCAGCGGTGGGCTACATACCTCCCTGGCACATGGGGTCGGTGCCTAGAAAGCCGCAGCGCGGCGTGTCGAGCGGCGGGCCGCGCCGGCCGCCCGGCCAGTGGATGGCTTTGCCCGCCACCGGCTTGTAACTGCTGTTCAGGCCGTGGTAGAACGCCACCACCTGCGAGGAGGAGAGAAAATGGAGTTCTTTTGTGCCGCAATAAGGCGTTTTACCACACATTACCCTTTTAAATATTATGTTAATATTTTTAGTTTTTTAGGGTTCCGAACCTCAAGAGGTAATAGAAAACGAAGCCCTTATATATCTCTCGTGTTGTCTGTCCGTCCGTTTCTCACAGCCATTAGTTTTTAACTACAATTATATTATCAACACTATGCATGTCGATGCATAGTGTTGATAATCATGTACGATAAAAGAAAAGTTAAAGAATAACGATTTTTGGAAGTATATTGTCCATTAGATAGGTATTCTAATTCAATAAAAGGAGTTTAAAAATAAAATGAGATAGGTATATAACAATTAAGTTGCCAGTTGATTAAAATTAATTTGTTAGCAGATTTGTATTGTATATTAAAGCGAGGCCTGTAAGATTTTATTGTTTACAACTTCGTAAGTACACAATAGATAAGTTTTAAGACAAGGTATTCAATTTCAATTCGACATTCGATATTATTATATTATGAGAAAACAGCTTCTGAATAAATCCACACCAAATTTTAACATCAACAAATTGAACTTTTAGTAGACTATAATAATAAATAATAAGCTCAGTAGTTACTGACCCATGCTTACTGCGTCAAAGGTCTAATATCAGGAGCAAACTTTATATGATGTGCCCTGCCCTGGAAGTTTTTTATTAGGCTTATATTCAGAGAATGAATCTATAGGAGAACGAACGAATCTGTCATAGGACCTTAAGAACAGCCGCACATTATAAGGAATTCCTGCCAGAAACATTCCGACGCTCGCTGGAAGATAGCCGGAAGGCACCGAGCGCCTTCCGGCGATGTCAGAAACTTTCTTAGGTATAAATGCGCGGCCGGTCTGATACTGCTTAGCAACTAAATTGTTTCTGAAATTATTTTTGGAAGCGTAGGTCACAGCACTGAGACCATCGGCGTGGAAATAATCTGAATATCGCAAACGCGTTAGGATTCAATCGGCTGTAACAACCCCAGCTTCTACAATTAATTTCGGGTAAATTGAACGAGTGAACGAAAAAGAGAAAAAAGGATGCTCGTTCATTCATTTTTGTAATCAACCTAAGTATACAGTAATCTTAATGAAAATTTGGCGACTATACCTACCTGAAACCTAATCAAACACGGTCGTGGACCAAAACACATAATGCAATGCACATCTGACCGTTAACCCCTAGTAATATAATAAGACGTTATTCTCTTGATATGCATGAGCCGTGGTGGCCTAGTGGTACGACCTACCGCCTCTCATGTATAGGGTCGGGGGTTCGATTCCGGCTCGCACCTCTAAGTTTACTTGTGTGCGAAATTCTATTTAAAATAACCACTGCGCTTTTCGGTGAAGGAAAGCATCGTGAGGAAACCTGCACGCATCTGCGAAGTAATTCAAAGATGTCTGCGGAGTCCCCAATCCGCACTGGGCCCGCGTGGGGACTGTAGCCCAAACCCCCTCGTGATGAGAGGAGGCCTGTGCCCAGCAGTGGGACATAAATAGGCTGTAGACTACTACACGAAGTCTGTAGTCTACTAAGTAGAAGTAGTATGAGTGTACGATTAAGCTGTTTGTATTTGAATCATTGCCTATGATATGCTACGACACGTAGCGCTACGTCGTAGCGGCACGTAGCACTGCTACGCTCTATTTTTAGTAATGTATATATGTATACGACAAAAATAACAATACATAGAAAATCATTCAAATAGGTAATGAGTAAAAGACGTAGAAACAGAAAGTGTGTCTAAAAATAAACGACAGTACTAGAAATTCAGTTTCAGTGAAGTGAAAATTCCATCAAGCGATAAACTTCACTAGGTAGGTACCTACTTCAATCATAAACTTGATTTAAGGGTACCTAATATTATCTAAAATTCAGTGGTATGGGATAAAATCCATGGCAAAGTGCAGAATGTAAATAAGCATCGTTTACATAATTATATTTTTACATTTATGTGCCTATGTCAATCTAACCAAAGAGTTATTCGGGACATAAAACAAACCGAGGCATTCTGACCGTGAATTTTTCGACCCTCAAATCCCTTTCGTAAATATTTCTTACCTTTGAGCTTTACCTTTTCATGTTTATCAAACGTACAATTTTGTGAATTTTACACATTTTTTGATGAATGTTTGCTGCTTCGGGAATAAACATTTAAAGTGTTGTGAAATAAGAAAAAAAAGGAATTATCTTGAAACCCGTGTCAACGTTTAATGACAATCTGATATAATACCAATGTTAGGTTCTGAGTCTAGTATTTTTAAGAAAATTGGAAGGAAAGAAAAAAATCAATTATGTATGCTGGACAAAACAAAACGTTCTTTTTTTCGCTTTATTAAATAAAAAAATCGTTTATAAACCATAAAGTTACTCGTCTCATCCGTCAAATCGTTAAGTGGCGTTTGTGACGGATTGAGATTGAGTGGCCACGGAGTGGCTATTGACCGAAAGGTATTTATTTATATAACTAGTTGTGCCCCGCGAATTTGTTTGCGTGGAATATAAAATTGCCGATAACTTTTCATTCTGACTTTAATGAAGATAGCTTATATGTAGCTCGAAATGATGCATTGAAAACTGCACTCAAATTGGTCATTATGGATGTATGGAGTGACTAGGCGTCCTAGCGTTGTATTCGACCCTGTACATTACTGACGCACATTTACTGATGTAACATGTAAGATGTACTTTTTTTTAGTTAGTCTTTATTTGCTCGTGGCATTCCGGTCGGTAGCTGTAGCAAATAGGACGATATTTATTTTCGGTCTTCTTTCTGTCGATCCTTTCCCAGATATGAGACCTAGCTAGATCTTTTTTTCTTTTAGAAGGCCCAAACCACGATGGGAAGGCCCAAACTGCGATGGTTGGATGGCGTCGAACAAGACCATAAAAATGTTGGTGTCAGATTGGAGACAAAAAGCCAAACACAGATCGGTCTAGAAAACTGTACTTAGCCACACACTTAGTTTTTTCGCACCCGTAATCCCCTTTATTGCCAAATTTCGTCCAAATTTTTAAGAGTCGTTTCAAAGATCGTTCGTGTTAATAAATATACAAGAATAGCTCTTTTAAAGTACCTCTAAAGGTGAAGTGCAATCCCGGTTATTTATACTTATCATGCCTAGCATACCCAGGTACCGAGATTTAATTAAATCTTATGGAAACATATTTTATGGAAGAAAGTTTATAACGCCCTGCAGAGTTAAGCAAGCTGAACTAATTGGAGTCAGGTATAACTGGCTTACCTATTTCTGCAAGACAAACAATTAATGATAAAAAACAAGATTGTTCTCATTTCACTCTTGAAACAGTCATGATAAATAATATTCAAGGGTGTTTCTTTGAAGTTTCACTAACGTGTTTTTATTTCGTAGAAGCACTTTTGCGTTGTAAAATATACAAAAATCCTAGAAAATACATCGCTGTATCAAATTTTATTTGTGAATATGATTCCACTCAAGTATCACTAAAACGTAAGAGTTTATAAAATTTAAGTGTGTATTTTTGTCTGCTTTCTTTTTACTACCACTGTTTTACTGCGTCTAAAAATGTACCTTTATATAAAATGAAAATGTCGCCTAGAAAGTTTCACAGGTAGGTATTTTTATATTTATGCACCATCGAACGAACGTCAAAGCTTCAAGATTTAATCTTGAATTCAGCAAATTGGTGATATATTGGGCACTATTAAATTTAGCAAGGTCCAATAAGTTGGAGTTGTTTTATGTTTGTAACATTCATTGTAGTGAGAACTCCAGCCACGCGTTCTATCGACAAATTCGACGAATAGACCAAGAGACCGACGCACGGAGAGATGTGTTTTTAAAATTTGACGAACTTTTAACAGAAGATGCCGCAACATCAGCTTTAAAACAGGCCAGTCAATCGGTCAATCAATCAATATACCTATTGGGAATAGAACAAACTGACCTCAAACTTGCCCGTGACAGGGTCGAGGTCCAAAATGGCGTAGTCGGCGTCGCGGTCGCCCACCGCGTCGATGCGAACGTGTCCCGTTATACCTGTACAGTTATTGATTTTCAAATAACTTGAAGCTTTCCATCCATACTGATATTATTATAATATTTTTGTACTAATATTAAAAGCCTGGGTTGCTTAAAGAAAGATAACGGAGTCATCATTGTCAAATATAAAGGCGCCATTTCATACAGAAAATCTCGGCGGCCATTTTTAACGATCTCATTATGGTTAGCTATCTTGATGTAACTCGGGCTAAATGCGAAAGAAACTCTGTCTGTTACCTTTTCACGATTAAACCGCCAATTTAGATGAAATTTAGCATGGAGCTAGTTGGAGTCCCGGGGAAGGACATAGTTGCCACACAAGAACCTAATTCCACGCGGGCATCGCGAGCAGAAGCTAGTTTAGTATAGATTTCAAAGTCCCACGCGTCTCACGATGGAAGTCCCGGCCCCATATGCGGCCCGTGATGTTCCTCCCATCGCGGATGTCGCCGTGCTCAGTCAGCGCCTCGTTCAAAGTCCCACGCGTCTCACCATGGTAGTCCCGGCCCCACATGCGGCCCGTGATGTTCCTCCCATCGCGGATGTCGCCGTGCTCAGTCAGCGCCTCGTTCAAAGTCCCACGCGTCTCACCATGGAAGTCCCGGCCCCACATGCGGCCCGTGATGTTCCTCCCATCGCGGATGTCGCCGTGCTCAGTCAGCGCCTCGTTCACAGTCCTACGCGTCTCACCATGGAAGTCCCGGCCCCACATGCGGCCAGTGATGTTCCTCCCGTCACGTATGTCGCCGTGCTCAGTCAGCGCCTCGTTCACAGTCCTACGCGTCTCACCATGGAAGTCCCGGCCCCACATGCGGCCAGTGATGTTCCTCCCGTCGCGTATGTCGCCATGCTCAGTCAGCGCCTCGTTCACAGTCCTACGCGTCTCACCATGGAAGTCACGGCCCCACATGCGGCCAGTGATGTTCCTCCCGTCGCGTATGTCGCCATGCTCAGTCAGCGCCTCGTTCACAGTCCCACGCGTCTCACCATGGAAGTCCCGGCCCCACATGCGGCCAGTGATGTTCCTCCCGTCGCGTATGTCGCCATGCTCAGTCAGCGCCTCGTTCACAGTCCTACGCGTCTCACCATGGAAGTCACGGCCCCACATGCGGCCAGTGATGTTCCTCCCGTCGCGTATGTCGCCATGCTCAGTCAGCGCCTCGTTCACAGTCCCACGCGTCTCACCATGGAAGTCCCGGCCCCACATGCGGCCAGTGATGTTCCTCCCGTCGCGTATGTCGCCATGCTCAGTCAGCGCCTCGTTCACAGTCCTACGCGTCTCACCATGGAAGTCCCGGCCCCACATGCGGCCAGTGATGTTCCTCCCGTCGCGTATGTCGCCATGCTCAGTCAGCGCCTCGTTCACAGTCCTACGCGTCTCACCATGGAAGTCACGGCCCCACATGCGGCCAGTGATGTTCCTCCCGTCGCGTATGTCGCCATGCTCAGTCAGCGCCTCGTTCACAGTCCCACGCGTCTCACCATGGAAGTCCCGGCCCCACATGCGGCCCGTGATGTTCCTCCCGTCACGGATGTCGCCCCGCTCAGTCAGCGTCTCGTTCAACGCCATCCCGAGCAGATAGACCCCGTCGTAGAACGCTCCGATGAAGAAGTTCACCTGAAAACATCTCTGGATGACTAAATGTACGACTATACATTCAAGGTTTCAAGGGTATTTGGTCAGACGAATACCTATCTACATAAAGATAAACACCGATAATGACTCGTCCTTTCAAAATTCTAAACTAGGGGGACGGGACCGTATTTTATCTCTACCTGGGGCTATATTCGAAGTCTTAAAATAGGGATCTCCCTGTTCCCTATAGGATTGCTCACGCGTCACGTGAAATTTAAGCAGCTAGATTTAAAGTTCAACTTGACGCGTGAGCGATCCTATAGGGGTCAAGGAAAATCCCTATTTAAGTCTTCGAATATAACCCCTGAAGTACTACCTCGTAATTTCAAAACAATGAAAAATTTGTGCGAAGGTCTTTTTCGTTTACAAAACAAAATGAAACGAGCCCAAAACTACATTTCAAGCTCCTATACGTCTGTCTCTCGTTATGCAAAGTAAGATAAAGAGACAAGCCATTTAAATCCCATAAGCCACACTTTTTGGTCATAGTGATTCCACTTAAGTACCTACTAGTTTCTACTTCCATGCCTGCAACATACCTATCCGTTACGCCATGAACTAAAATAATAATAAGCATAACTTGATTAAAAGGGATTGTGCGATGAAGCGGGTCCATTACGGTATCCGATCGAATCTAAAACAATTTGTTTAAGCCCCACGATTATCTATTCCTCGGTGGAGATTATTATCCGCCACCACAACCACATGCCTTATACATACTAACCTAACCTCTACAGGGGTCTACAGAATAGGTATTTCATTGCACACACATCCTTGAATTGCTTGCTGCGCAGATGCCTCACGATATTTTCACCGACAGACAAGCTCCGTAGTAAATACAAATTAAATTGCGAAATTTTAACACAAGTAACTATAGTCCATAGACTGGAGAACGAAGACTCCGCTCTTCCCTGGACGATCACCTCTACCACTGCTTTTGGCACCATTCTTTCAATGCACAACTTCACCGATGCGTTGTCTGTAGGTTTTACATAATTTTATAATCATACATAAGCCGGGATTTCTACCTCTAAAATACTTCTTCAGAAGCAGGAGGTAGATGAAACCGCTATTCTAGTTCGGCTTTCTTTCGACAATCCACGACAAATACTTGATTTTACATTTTTAAGATCATTTTATGAATAAATAGAATACGAAATAGTCGTTTGGCATCTGAATGTGGGTGTCGCGGATCCACGCGACGCTACATGTAATAAAAGGCAGAGCAAACTGCGCAGTGAGCTTTACGACAGAAACTAAATAACCTAAATAATACGACACTAACAACTGATTGCGAAGTAAACGTAATGTAACAACAACGTTTGTTCGCTGCCTTAGGTAATGAAACTACGTTTTGATTCTAATTACACTGCAGCTGTGTGTTTGTTTGCAAAAGCATAACAAAGCATAATAGGAGTGGTAGCAAGTTAACGTATTCTATATTTCTGTTAGTATTCGTCTCGTTCGTCGTCGAGATATATTTCCTAACTAGTTTCTGCCTGCGACTTCGTCCGCGTGGAATTCGTTAATCTTCCCGCGGGAACTATGCATTTTTACGGGATAAAAAGTAGCCTTTATGTTGACCAGTGTTATAAACTACATAGTTAAATCCGGACATACGTTTTTTATTCTAAAAATCGTTATTATGTGTTCAGTATCGTTTATATAGTCCCCTCGACTTGATAGTGTCTTTTAATTTTCTAGTTTCAGACGCGACTTCTTCTACAGACTTATTTATTATTCCGGGAACGCTATTACCGAATTCCACGCCAACTAAGTCGCGGGCAGAAGCTAACCATCTTTGGATAATTCAACTTGATAATAGATCTTCAATCTTTGTCCTAGATACTTCGACATATTTGTGGTTACCTTACCTTACTTATCAACTTTGATCAGAATATTGGATCAAAGCTAAAGGTATAAAATATGGAGCTTTAATCGGTCTCATTATATAAATGTGTTAGGGCGTGTTTCCAGAGGCTGTTTACTTAGACCGCTTTCCGCTAAATTCGTCTGTTGTTTATACCTGTTATTATACCGTGTTTGTATTATATTGAGTAGGTGTCTTTGATACCAGGACTGAATTGTTGACGTCATTGGCGTACCTACCTATCTATCTATACTATAAAATCTTTGGTATAGATGAGTGATGCCACCGCGTATAGAGTATCCATACTAATATTATAAATGCGTAAGTAGCTCTGTCTATCTCTTACATTTTTACGCTTAAGAGTCCCCAGTACGCTCCTTTCTCCATACAAACGTAGTTACGTTTTATTTCGCAAACTGCTTATCAGATTGGCACCAAATTTTACAAGTAATAGTGGAGCAGAGATATTAGTGTCCAAAACATACTTTGATTGTAATAAATTGAATAACAAAGAAACTAGGACCATTTAGTTTTCTCCATACGAACTTCAAAATTCAGTTTTTTGGCTGTAATTTATTAATTGTGTTTTATTTTACCACGACTTTTACTAATTTCGGACACTCACAATAATGATTTTATTATGTGTACCAAGTTTCGAGTCAATCTGTTTAGTAATTTGGGAATAAAAGCGAAACTAAGTTTGTATGAAAAGTTGAGAAACGCCGTGCGTACAGGGGACTCTTAAGCTGCTAGACCGATTTAGATGAAATTTGTTATGGAGATAGTTCTTGTCCCGGGGAAGGACATATACTACTTTTAATCCCGAGAATACGCATACTTAGTTCCCTCTGGCAGAAGCTAGTAGACTATAAGCAGCGTTGTATGCGTGGATCGTCGGGCAGGGCCTATATTCGAAGTCTTTAAATAGGAATCTCGCTATTCCCTATAGGATCGCTCACGCGTGGCGTGAACTTTAAGCAGCTAGATTTAAAGTTCAACTTGATGCGTGAGCGAGCCTATAGGGAATAGCGAGATTCCTATTTAAAGACTTCGAATATAGGCCCTGTTTGCTCTTAAACAATGAGAAAACTGCCTGCTAGATTTACGTACCTAATGCAAGTAACTAGATACAAAAAATCGCTACCTAACCTACTGTGCTCATGCTCGAATCCAATCTTAATTAATAATATCCACTCCACATAGCCTGGATTTAAACATCCAGTGAGCCATTTATCTTAGGTCAGTTTACTAAGTCTCAGACACGCTCGCCTAATCCCTTGTGAGAGCGCGGTACAAACCTAATTGACGTTTTTTGGGTAATGAAGACATTTTAATGTTTCAAACGAAAAAAATGCGAAGTTATAAAACTCCAGAGCCCCGTTTTCCAAGGCGGTTGTTTTCGTTCATTTGCCACTAACAGACAAAGATTACAGTATCATATTTCATGTCCAGTTATTAATGGTGTGCTTTCAAATTCGTAAAAAGCCTTCTTCTAAATGCTTATTAACGCCATCACAGCTCTATCCTGTTACATACAGGACATATTTTCGTCTGTCTTTAGATATTATTGTTTAGTCTTTAGGGTTGTGATTTAAATTAACATGATTATTTCAATTTAACACAAACACACACGCACCCACTTTATATCTGAAGTTGTTTATCATGAAGTATGTGTCAAATACTCGTATTAATTGATTCATCTGGACGGGCATTGTCCAGGTTCTCTAACTAAATATTTCGTACACATCGAATGGAAAATTTCGTGATGTTGCGTGTTTTTTCGCGTAAAATTTTCTGAATCACCAAAATATTAAAAAACTTCTAAAAGATCATGTTCATCTTGTTATCCCACCCTCTAAGTTTCGTTTGGGAATTCAAGCTATAACTGTAATGTAAGTACAAACAATAGTACATTACAGACCTGGTGGTTTCTGTAAATAAATATGCGATCTGGGGCTTTACGAATTACCGCCCGTGGTATGTCAAAAGTTTTACGTCTTGCCTTGGCCAAGAAGTGAGATTTTCTCTCCGCGTAGCGGGCAGAAAATCCCACTTTACGGCCAAGGGTGGTGTAATAATTATTAGCATAGGCTACGTGGCCCCTAACGTAACCAATATACGCCGAGCCGCAACCCGCCCATTATTTATTGAATATTGTTGTTCCACTTCCGCCAAAGCGCCATAAGATTTATAACCAATAGATTACATCGATTGGCTGTATTTACCAGAAACTTTATAATTTCAGTCAACATGAGTCATGACGCTTCTTAACGACCATAACTAAATTATCTAAAATTTTAGACTACCAAAAAGTAACCATAGCAAAAATGAGTTCTAATCTAATTCATATTAGACACACAAAGAGTAACTAATTACACATTTACGCAGTAGACGTAGTGGTGTTTCCATATTAATTGTGTCATGCTATAGTTCTTTTAGGTAATTTTTCAATACTTCTATAACTATAACTACCTATATGTATAGTATCATCGGGTAAGCAAATTCCAAGTCAATGCGGGACGGTCGAAGTCCCGGGCAAACGGCTAGTAATAAATACTTTCGCTTTTCGAATAATTTAGTCACGCGCTCATTAATTCCACTTCCACGCACGTAAATGGCGTAAAAGCTTAGTAGTGAGGATTATTGAGTAAAATTAAGACTCTTGTCAATCTCGGATGTGAAATAAGTCAATCAGTTGGTGATACAAGAACACAAGCGTACGGTACGCTATTTATAATCAGAATAAACTTATCTCTTCGCCCCAGAACTTCGCTACATGCAAGGTTATGTAATTAGCTGTAACATTGATAGAATTGCCGCAATCAAACATCTGTTGTTGGAAGTCTGTGGTGATTGCCTACTCCAACTTCTAACTGATGTTTGATAATGACCTATTTTCCTCACTTTGTCGTATTACGTTGTACATACAATAAAGTGTTATACATACACAATGTGGACACTGTGTGACGCTTAACACTTGAATATTTATAAGTGAACTAGCTTCTGTCCGCGACTTCGCCCGTGTGGAATTCGGTTATCGCGTTCCTGCGGGAACTTTGCGTTTTTCCGGGATATAGTTGGGGTCCCGTGAAAGGACATAGGCTACTTTTGCCTATGTCCTTTCCCGGGACCCCAACTATCTCCATGCCAAATTTCATCTCAATCGATTTAGCGGTTGAAGTGTGAAGACAGACAGACAGACAGATAGTCAGACAGACAGATAGACAGACAGACAGACAGACAGACAGACAGACAGACAGAGTTACTTTCGCATTTATAATATTAATAAGGATAAGGATATGGATAATATGGATATGTAGGTACATACCTCCTCTCCATCAGAGAAGGTGTAGTTGTAATGCTGTCTCGCTCTGCCGCGGACGGCGTCCGCGAACTCGTCGAATTTATCGCCCGTGGGCAGTTTGAGCGAGACCCGCAATAAGGCCTCGTAGGCTGCGCGCGCGGCGGCGTCGCGGTCGTCGCCGGCCGCCCAGCCCGTCTCGTCCCAGTACCCGCCCTGAGATACGAGGGTTGAAGAAGAGAAACATTTATACAGGGTCAATCAAAACGACATTTTACCCACAGAATCAGCTGTCGATTCTAAGAATGTTTTTTAGTTTATATTTCGATGTGGTAAAAAAAGATGTGTGTGAAGTCCCCAATCCGCACTGGGCCCGCGTGGAGACTATAGGCCAAACTCATAAAAATATCGTCACAACGTTTTGCTTGACCCTATACATACATTTATATGAGATATGGACGGTCCAATCTAATACGTGTCATTTTAAATAGAGCTCCTGGCTCATGTAGCCAGCTAAATAAATAATTAAGAGCTAATATAAAATTACGGCAGTAAAAGTGCCTTGGTAATTTTAACAAACATCACATGCTCTTAGAACCTCAAGAAATAATTTCCGGCATATTTATTGTCATCAGAATTCTTTCCACATGCATAGACAATTCAATTAAGAAAATAAAACAACCTTCAAACCAAACACTTCAAGAACTTGTAGGATTAAATGTGGAAGTATAACTGAACCAACAATAACCGCACCGCACTATAAACTTAAACTCTAGTGTCTGAGATGCAGTCTTGAATTAATCTGCCGACTTGCAAGAACTATCTCTCCATTCTCCAAGGCAAGACAATCTTCACTAACTTCTACATCCAAGTGCATTGGAACGGAATATACACTGTATCACACACTCCTTGAATTTCAAATCTAAAACTTAAACTAAACGTCGAACTACTCAACCTTGTATTTAACATTAAGAAGGTCTTAGCTTAAGCCTTGAATACAGCTTAGAGCACTTTACACGAGGTTGTCTAATACAATCTAGAAAGTTCAAAGATTATGCTAATAGTGTGTGAGACTTAAGGATGAGACTTGGAAAACTCTGATTTCGTTTACTTCATCAGTAAAAATATAATTTCACAAGTAACATCCGGCGCCGTTTTAGGTTTTTTTTTCTACTTTTAGCTTGTTTAATGAGTATTAAAATGACAATATATATCAATATAACAAAATAATACCGTTCTTATAGAATGAATATTGACTTAGGTACGAGGGTATATCCTGAAAGTTGGCAACGTCGCAAATAGCTTAACAAAAATAATAAAAAGTGAAGAAATAATGAAAAGTGAAATATTTGACAGTTATTGGCGATGTTGTCAACTTTCCAGATAAACACTCTTAATGTAAGCTAACTAAAACTAACTACCTTGGCTCCGTGACCCAAAAAGTGTCTTGACCTCCGAAACAAGAGTTCACCAGCGGTCCTGATCCTGAGAAACTTCTCGCCAGTTGTCGGCTTGAAACTGACTCAGATCTGCCTCGACGGCGTCACTCCAGCGATACCTGGGTCCACCCACCGGGCGTCGATCGGTTGGTCGTCCCAAGTCATCATTTCAGCCGAAAGACGTCCACTGCTAGACATAGGCCTCCCCCAAGGCGCGCCACTCAGACCGGTCCTGTGCCACTTGCATCCACCGCGTTCCCGGAACCTTTACAAGGTCGTCACTTCATCTTGTTGGAGGCCTATTGACAGCTCGTCTACCGGTTCGCGGACGCCACTCCAGAACTTTCTGGCCCCATCGGCCATCAGTCCTGCGAGCAATGTGCCCCGCCCACTGCCACTTAAGGTTCGCAATTCTTCGGACTATGTCGGTGACCCTAGTTCTACTGCGGATATCCTCAGTTCTGATTCTATCACGCAGTGAAACCCCGAGCATAGACCATTGCCCTCTGGGGTCGTCCCAAGTATGCTCTCTTTATGTAAGTAAAAAGTTTATTATACTGGTAAAGCTATTTCTAGATACCTGGAATATCTCCACGTCTAGGAAGGCCCAGTCGCCGCGCGTCATGCCGAGCGCGTGCGCAGCGAGCAGGAACTCGCGCACCAGCGGCCCACGCACGCTCAGGATCACCACTGCGACGAAACTTAGCTCTTACTAGCTGCCCACCCAGACTTTGCATGGTTGTAATGTAACTACTATATACCTACACAAACCGTCCTTGGGCTAGCGCCCAGGGACGGTTTGTGCGTTTGTTAGAACAAAGACGACGAAAAAAACAGCATACAAAACATGTTCAGGGGCCTCGTTCGGGAAGCAAAAGGATTCACGGTATTGAGAACGTCAAAACGTCATGTCGTTGAGACTGAACTTTAAGCACAGGATATTTAATAGTACTACGTACAGAATGGCCACGGAATCACCCGCCTGAATCTAGCCGGCGCGCAACTCGCGCCCAACTCGCCCTTACCGTCATTAGTTTCATCCGGAGATGGTGAGTGAATCATTGGCCCGCGTAATGGAACACACACATTTACAAGTGTACAGACGTCCTCGCACGCACACATTGACACTGCAGCGCCCTGCCCGGTCTGCTGCATTCGAGTTGTGATCGAGATCGTGTTTTTATAGGCCGTGTCCACCGTGTGCTTTAAGTAACTAGGTATTTAATAGATTTGGAACTGGTCCCTAAACAAATTGGCTGTTTTTTTTTCATCGTGTTTGTTAGAGTCCCTATTAGTTCCCGAGTTTTGGTCAAAACTAACGCGCGGCCACTGATTTTTATTCATAAGATTTGAAAACATGACCAATTAAGGAATTTTCATAGCCTGAGAAACTGAGGATTGTACCCGTCAAATGCGATTAACGATAGACCTCGTTACCAAAGACCAACACTAAAATAACCAAACTAATAATATAAATGCCAAAATAACTCTGTCTGTTACCTCTGGACCGATTTAGATGAAATTCGGTATGGAGATACAAATAGTTCCAGTCCCGGGGAAGTCATAGGAAAACACGTAGTTCCCGCGGATACTCTATTACCGCGAGTTCCATGCGGGCGAAGCTAGTATAGAATAAATGTTTGTTACCGGCACCTCTGTGCAAAATTAACTGATTTAGTTGGTAGCAAAAGGTCCTTGAGTAGCATTACATTCATTGAATGAATTTTAGTGTTTTCATTCACAAATTATCTACTAATTGTATCTATTTTATTACCTATAAAAAAAACTTCAGTTAATAATGATTAATAAAAATAAAAATAAATCTTATAAAGCCAGCAAAATAAAACCAAATCTCACTTTATTTAAAGAAAGAATCTCGGCACAAACTGTACAATATCTCTCTGTCAGTCAATTAGATGCAAACCAGTGAACCCAAATGGTTTTCCATTAAAGTTTTCAACGAGCTGCGTGGAACAGACGTAGACGGTACCTTTCAAACGGCGAGGCATGCGGGATTTAATTTTATCACTCGGATATTCGAGCGAAATAAATGTATTTCAGTATTTTATTCAATGCTCGAACATAAAAAGGTGAGTTATTTAATTATAAGTAATAAATCTTTGCGAATGGCAATATACATAATTAAAATTAAATTTCAATAGTGGTCGGATCTGGATTGATTAACGTATTTTAATTATACCAAGAATGGCTCCTTCTGTTTGTATTTATTTATTGACTTCAGTAAAATCCTGGATTTATCCATGTTTAAGTTCTCAAGTTACGACGGTGAAAATATTTTTTTTAAATCCTGCAATGAACAAAAATACAATATAACACGTCGCACCTACTAACTACTAGAGCCTATTTGCGTCCCACTGCTGGGCACACGCCTCCTCTCATCACGAGGGTCTGAGTTATCCCCACGCGAGCCCAGTGCGGGCTGGAACTTCACACGTTACACATCTTTGAATTACTTCGCAGATGCATGCAGGTTTCCTCACGATGTTTTCCTTCACCGAAAACTCAGTGGTAAATTCAAATTGAATTTCGCACATAAGTAAACTCAAAGGTGCCAGCTGAATTCGAACCCCCGACCCTCTGCATGAAAGGCGGTTGGTTAAACCACTAGGCTACCACGGCGTACAAAAACAAGTAAGACTGCCTAAATTTAATTAGAAATGAAATAATACACACCTACCTACATTCGCAAGATATCCGCATATACATATTGGTCTAATATCAAATACTCGTAGCAAATAAATAATACTTTTCTATTTCCTCAATATTGCGGGCTGCCAGTATTTTCCGTATAGGACGGAAAACAATTTGAATCCCATTATCTGTAACCGGTTCCGGATGTAGTCATGACACTTTCCGTTGCCACGTTTTTATTAATGCTGGAAAACAGTTGGACAATGAGAGTATCCTATATTTTTCCGAAAACAGATGACACCACCAAGGCTTCTGGTCCAATAAAAAATAAAATAAAAATCAGTTCGGGTATCACGGACCTATATGAAAACTTGTTTAGTACAATGGGACAAAGATTGTGCATATATGATATGGGTTTTATTATTATTTACAAAAGGGGACGACTGTCTGGTTTCAGTCGGGTGATCTTCTCATTTTTGGACCATTTCACTCATTTCCCCGATATACCTACCTACTATGGTTAGTACCTATTTGAAATTATTATTTTAAGTGGACCAATATTTTTAATAATTTAAATAATTATAATGCTTTTGAAGTTCAGTTAATGACCAAGTTTGGGCGCCATAGGTTAGAATGGGCAGAATACAAGTGTCGACGAGTTTACGCTTTAGACACGACACAGAGGAAGTTTGCCCTTCATTAGCGTTTTCATGGACTAGAAGCTCTTCCAGGCGTTTTCTATCCGGCGATCGATTTCCTTAAACTGCCTGTTTTCGAAGGATACTATCTGGCCCAAGTAACAAACAACTTTAGGCACGCTCACTAGGTGTCAAAAAACGAAAAACGCTCGTTCGAAAATGACAAACTTTTGGCACGTTAAACAGGTATCGAAATGTTAATTTTTGAGCACCAATATTAAATAAGAATATAATAACCCTCACAGTTTTAAATTCAAAGTACATACCATGAAATACCTAACATATCGCACCACCAGTACAACACTGTATTATGTCGAAAAATCTCGAAATTTACTTGAATATCTAATATAGTTGAATAGACAAAAATTTAGCGAGCATTCCACGAATACCGGCGTATTTATATTTATTTTGACTTAATACAGTGTTGTACTGGGGGTGCGATATATAGAAGACTAACAGACTGCGTAGCTTTTGGGTCAAACATAAGTATATGTAAGACTAGAAATACATAACAAAAACGTGGTATGCAGTGAAAAGCTTTTTCTCTATGGAGGACAATCATTATAGAACCAGTGCTTTTTTTTTGTATTCACGATAACTGTAAATTCTTACACAAAAGCTTTGCTTTTTAATTCCAGCGCAGCAATCAAGCAACGTTGGTAGAAACGAGGCGAGGTCGCGACGTCATGGAGCGGCAAAATTAATTGAGTAGTCATTACGCTGTACTGGGGCAATATTTACACGCACAGTATGACAAAATTTGTGACGTTGTGAGAAGAATTTTATTGAAAAAAAATCGCTCGAAAATGTGCAATGCCTACTCAGTACAATAAGATAAGTCTAATATTAACCTAGGAAAGGTAAATACGATGCTCGATGAAGAAGATTCATTTTGCTAAGGATTTTCTTGTTAACCTACCTACTTAAGTGATTTTTCCGAACTATTTTACAAATATGAAGTACTAGCTTCTGCCCGCCACTTCGCCCGCGTTGAATTCAGTTATCGTGGGAAATATGCACTTTTCCGGGATAAAAAGTAGCCTATGTCCTTTCCCGGGACCCCAACTATCTCCATGCCAAATTTCATCTCAATCGGTCCAGCGGTTGAAGCGTGAAGAGGTAACAGACAGACAGACAGAGTTACTTTCGCATTTATAATATTAATATGGATTTTATTATAATCTTAAACTCGCCACTATTGTATAGTTTAAGTAAATCTCTTGGTGAACATGTATACAGAACACAGAACTGTATACTTCCAACAATTTTAACAATTTTAAATGTGGACACGAAAGTCGTATCGCCTAGTATGGCATGTGTAGTACATTTAATTTACCCCATGCAAATAGAATCGTTTTACATATCCTTCCAAACAGAAGTGTAGATTCGTTTTTCCTTTGATTTTCTCTGACTTTGATCCCGTCCATATCTAGACACGCGGGAGCGTGTCAAGCCAAGTTCAAGAAACAGAACTGGCGAGCCGCACCGTGTGTAATATTACACGAACCATTTGGAGCCACTTTTGACCCCCTCATAAATCAAAAACTATTTTACATAAACGTATCAAATTTGGCTCATATATTGAGACTTGCGAGATACATATGTGTTCTAAATTTGATAAGCTTATCTCAAACGGTTATTTAGATATTAATGTCCAAAATTCCTCATTTTTATCATTGACTGACCTATAGACCAAAACTCTAACCCAGTTCCAGATGACCTAGAGAGTTAAAATTTGGTATGCAGATAGGTAATTAGATGAATACAAAGGAATAAATAAAAAACTGGCAATTTTTAAATAATTACATTCTATTATGAACGCTTAACATAAATACCTAATATTACTTAGGGTACCTACGTTAATTAACTGGGATTAATTATTATTTTTATGTTTAGCGCACATCAATAGTGTAAAATCATTACCTACTCATAAATAATGATAAAATAATAGGTATTTAGATTTTCGTTTTCGGTATATACACGACGCGCGCGCGCCGAGTGACGCCGGAGCGGCGCGGGCGGGGTGGGTGGGGCGCTGTGACAACCGAATCGAACCGTTGACGCGAACGTTATAAGCGCGAGCGCCGTCTTGCTGTCCGGTTGTCTCTCGATATCTGACCTATAAGGTTGCGATTTATGCTGCGAAATTTTCTTAAGGAAAACTTATAATTTGTAGTACTATTATTATTACAATTCCTATAATAAAAAGACCCACGGCGTTACGAGGATATGTACTTGCCTACAAAAAGTAATGATATCCCACCAAAAACATAAATGTAAAAAAGGAGAGCCAAGTTCAATACAAAAATTATTCTCTGCTGTGGGCTTGGCCGCAAAAAGAATGGAGATCTGAGATTGAGTGCCAAGTTCTATGCAAAATCCAAATATGTAGTCTAAGGACTGACTTGGCTGGTTTTCCCATACGAATTATATAGCCTTCGCATGTTCTAAACCTGTTACCTTTCGGTTCTTATTTTATTATTCCGAAAATTTGGCTTGCTGGTAGAAACTACCCATCGAACATAAGGCTCTTCCATGACTGTGTAAAAGTAGGTACTTAATAATAATTCGTATGGGAAAACCAGCCAAGTCAGCCCTTAGACTACATATTTGGATTTTGCATAGAACTTGGCACTCAATCTCAGATCTCCATTCTTTTTGCGGCGAAGCCCACAGCAGAGAATAATTTTTGTATTGAACTTGGCTCTCCTTTTTTACATTTATGTTTTTGGTGGGATTTCCTACACACGAATATGCCTATTCCTTTTTGCTTAGCTTTTTGAGATATTGTAAACTAAAATACATTTGTATGTATATAGCAAAATACAACATATATGTTCCCTGTCATCACTTTTCATTTGTAATAAAACAACTGCCTTATGTTTAAAAAAAACTCTGTAACTGTCGACAGCCGTTAACAATATAGGTTATGGGGCCAACACACTTCCACTGCGCTTTAAAGTTGTACACCTACCTAATCAAAAAGCATAATAACCATCTGCTTGGCGCCGTACCGTACGGTGCGATCTATGTTCAGCAGTGGACTTCGTCTTAGATGATGATGAATACAATAATGAGTCTTAGTGCCCACTTATGTCTTTCATCATTTTTTTTTAAAGGCCTTCTGCTGAGTTTGTTGCGGCGCTTCTTCTCAAGCAATGGGTCTAAGCGCTGGTAAATTAATTTCTGGCGTCTAAAAGTGCCCCTATGTAGCCCAATTTTCTGAATAAATGATTGATTGATTGATCATCCCCCTTTTGTGTCCCCATGGCACTACCATATTTTTTTTTCTTACCTCGAGCGTACATACTGACGTCACGTAACAGATTTTCGCAGGACTCTCTCTCGTTTCCGTCCAACTCTCTGACGGCCTTTAGAACCCCTTCCTTGCGTAGACCCCACTCCAGGCTTTTACCTGGACGGACAAACAACCTAGATAAATAAAAACACGTCGCAAACAGTAAATTTCTATAAGGTACTCGTACATGCAGAATTGCTAAAAGTATAGCATGCTTTTTTTTATCTTTCACCCAGATAAAGACTGAAATTCTATTTACTTCGATTGTTAATGTCTAAGCGAAAGGTCACATTTACTTACAAACACGCAGTTAAAGTGGCCAGGCTTTCTTCTTAAAGAAATCCTTTGTTTAGATGCCATTCTAAGATTCTAACGAGCCAACAAAGATAACTCCCACTTCCATACATCGCGCTCACCTTGACACAACCAGACAAACAGTAACGTGATAGCATTTACATAGATTATCGCCCTAAAAGGCAGGTATGGCTATTTATGGTGACAATAAAATAAATGGGCCCGAACAGAAAGTTTCAGGTTCTCAATCGAAACTCTGGTGTACTAAGTAAGATTTAGGACGTAAGTAGGTAGGTAACTAGGTATGTAAAATATACGCAGATGCTCGTCGAGTTTTGAGCACTAATTTCCGTAATTTTGCTTAGGTACGTGACAGGTACTTGATAATGTTCATCGAAGATAAGATGACGAAAATACACCTAAAACTTTCAAGTGCATTTTCGTCATCTTATCTAAATAAATATTACCTCAAACTCTTTTAAAGTACACCAAAATTTCCATTAAAAAAACGGTACCTACTGGTCGTAATACTCGCGTTTTAGACTACGTACGAGCATCTCTGGCACCACTCGAATAATTCAATGAAAACCTTCTTCGGACATTCTTTTATTCTGTCTAACTCCAACGTACGTAATGCTGACATAGACACTCTGCTCCATCGTACCTACGGTAACAGAGAACAGGTCCGACTTGTCGAGCAGTAACGCGACGTGGGTCCAGCCAAATCTCTCGAAGACGCTGGTGAAGACCTTTGAAAGGCGACACTGGCTGTACATTGGTTGATAATGTTGACATAGGCACTCTACTCCAACGTACCTACGGTAAGAGAGAATAGGTCCGACTTGTCGAGCAGTAACGCGACGTGGGTCCAGCCAAATCTCTCGAAGACGCTGGTGAAGACCTTTGGCAGGCGACACTGGCAGTACGACATCCGCGTCAGCGTGGGGTACTTGCCCTTGTCGTTGAATAAGGTTTGAGGCTGGAATTAATGCTTCTGTTAGTTTAGGCCTAGGGGCATACGTGGCAAATAGTAAACTGAGAATAAAAAGGTTCATTTGGCATTATTTAAATGAATACCTACTACACATATTTTAACAGAACCTTTTATTCTAAATTATTAGGTATATTAATAAGTCACAAGTGTGGTTTTTATTGCTTTTTCTTATTTGCCGTCAAGATTATCTACTTAAAATAAAATAAGGGGCTAGCCTAACCCATCTTATGGTTCATACCTACTCGTAAGTTAATATATCAGTGAAGATCTGATTTAAACAATGATAATTTGATAATTCAGTTATGGAGATGCTTGTTATAAATCTTTCGAACAATATTGCTCAGCTAAACCTTAGCTTATTTTCGGAGCAAGAATTACCCTAGTCAGTTTGATCTACGACTGTCGTTTGGAATAGCGCCGCTGAAACTTTAAACGTGTTTTTGAGGAGACCGAATACTTCACTAGATAAATTTTAATGAAGAAGTAGAGTGTGGGTGAGTGTCCTAGTAATAGGACCTTTACAACTTTTAATCTGCCCCATTATTTTTATCATCCACAAGGACGTCTTAAAGAGAATACCATCAATCAATGTCAGTTTTAGCATTATTTTAAACCGGCATTTTCGCTATATATAAAGCTAAAAGCGCTTAGATTGCTTTCATTTCTTTTCCTGTCCACTTATTTTCTAATTTCTTTATTAGACAGTAACCTGGGGCTATATTCAAAGTAAATTAAGAACAGGGAGATCCCTAATTAAAGACTTCGAATATAGCCCCTGAGCGACTGAGCTTTTAGCTTGAAAATAGCTAAAATGTTTTTCCCATATAGATGATTTTTCTCCCCCGTAAACCCCTATTTGCAAATTTCATCGAAATTATTAGTCGTTTTTGATAAAGTGAGTACTAGCATATACCTACATATCGATATTTAAACTGCTGAATATGCCGCCAAGTTCACAGAAGTTTGCCACGTACCAAATACGATTTATTCGAGTCCCAGCACGTGTGATCAATTCCGAGAAACAACTTCGTGAAATACGGAAGGTGGGCGAGGCAAATATTGATTGCCCCATCTGTATTAAATTTTAAGTTAGAGCGTTGTAAATGTTTGTGCGCGCACGAGTTGATTGAAACTGGAAGTTTGTACACGTACCTACATGTGTACAGATTAATTGGTTTACACTTTTACAGGCACTGTTGAAGCGTGCGCTGTCTATTTTTTCATATTATACTTTGATGTCGACGAAAATCAGATTACAAACAAAACAACTTTTTAGAGTCTGCCTGGGATACACATTCAATTTGTCTATACATGGTGGGTCAGAAAATATGGCAAATAATTAACCCACAGTATCGGCTATCGATTCTAAGTATATTGTATAGGTCTTTAATTTTTTTCGAGTTGGTAAAAAAATAATATTTTGTATAGGATTCAGGCGTCGCTCAGACAACTAATCCCATATACAATTATTTTTTTTACCGACTCAAAAAAAATTAAAGACCTATACAATATACTTAGAATCGATAGCCGATACTGTGGGTTATTTATTTGCCATATTTTCTGACCCACCGTGTATACAGTCAAGCAAAACGTCGTGACGATATTTTAGCCACAGAATCAGCTATCGATTCTAAGCATGTTTTTTAGGGTTTTAATTATATTAGAGATGGTATTTTTTTATGGCCCGGTATGGCATTGATGGTGTGAGCGATACCTGAATCCCATACTATATTTTTTTTTATATAATAAACATGCTTAGAATCTATAGCTGATTCTGTGACTAAAATATCGTCACAACGTTTTGCTTGACCCCGTATAGAACGAAGTGAGTGATTGGATGTGGCAATAAACAAGCGAAACCAATCAAACTACTAAGACATGTATCGCGGACCATTGTACTATGTGATATTGAGCGATAAGATACTAATATTGTCATAAAACGAATGTCATTGTTCTCTGTGTTACAGACTTTGAATTTCTAGCGATAACAAACGAATATTTATTTGAATTGCACATCGATACAAATATATAAATTAAGAACATCGACGCGCGCCAAAAGGGGCAACCCGCTCGACATATTGCCGTGAAGCCCACGGCGTTGATTTTCATGGGCTCCCCCACTGCCGGTGGCGACACGAACATTACCTAATGTAATATTAACACAAAATATAAATCCTTACTAACATTATAAACGTAAAACTGTGTTTGTTTGTCCTTCCTTCACGTCGAAACAACTGGACCGATTTGGCTGAAATTTGGTATGGAAATAGTTTGAGACCCTGGCCATAACATAGGATACTTTTTATCCCGATACCAGTTTTTCAATACTTCTATAACTATTGCCATCTCTATGTATAGCATTATCGGGTATGCAAATTCAAAGTCTACGCGGAACGAAGTCGCGGGCAAACGGCTAGTAGCGAATATTTGTGATCCACATCGATAGTCAAAATGTTACAAAAATACAAGGACCATTTCACACTATCCATACATACTCTAGTGCCTTTCCTCAGGTTTCTCAGGCGGTGCATGCGGCTAAGGACGCCGACTGGGGCAGCTAGCTCACCTTCCGACGGGGGCTGCAAATAAGCAATCTATTATACTTTTAGCTGGGCGTGGCTGGTTAATTAACTATGCTAATTCCAAATTGAAAATTAAAAAAACTTTACATCCTAAACCGTAAAATCTATACTAAAAATAAGTCTGTAGAAGAAGTCGCGTCTGTAACTTGAAAAATAAAAGAAACGATCAAGTCGAGGGGACTGTATAAAAGATACTGAACACAAAAAAAAACGAATTTTCGATTCGATTTAGGAATCGAAAAATCGTTTTTTTTTTACGACGACTACTACTCGATAACTACTAAGCTGGTCGGATTGCAACAAAATTTGGACTTTGGTAGTTTATAACACTAGTCAACATATAGGCTTCTTTTTATCCCGGAAAAACGCATAGTTCCCGCGGGAACGGTATTACCGAATGCCACGCGAAGTCGCGGACAGAAGCTCCAATAAACTTATGTTGTACGATCTTAGTTTAATTTTCCATTTTTAAAAAACAAATTTGAGCTACAAAGCTAGGTCGTTAATTCGTTATATTCGTCTTTGTGTAACATTTCCGGGAATATCAGCGATATAAACTTTTATAAACGTTTCAGCTATTTTTGACGTAATTCCTTGACCATCTTTCCCGCGACCGTAAAATTGTTCAGGGGCTATATTCGAAGTCTTGAATAGGGATCGCTCTGTTCCCTATAGGATCGCTAACGCGTCAAGTTGAACTTTAAATCTAGTTGCTTAAAGTTCACGTCACCAGGCACCAGGATAATGTCGCTATTATTGCGGCGCGATAAAGATGGAACTTGGAACATCAAATGTCTTAAGTTTAGACTTTTATTAACACTGAGTCCTTTTTACCGCAAATATTTTGGACTTAAATTACATTTAAAATCGCAAAATTGCTTAGTCGAAAATTGGTTACTTAAGAGTCCCCAGTACGCTCCTTTCTCCCTACAAACGTAGTTACGTTTTATTTCGCAAACTGCTTATCAGATTGGCACCAAATGTTTACAAGTAATAGTGGAGCAGAGATATTAGTGTCAAAATACACTTTGATTGTAAAAAATAAAATAACAAATAAACTAGGACCATTTTAGTTTCCTCCGCACAAACTTCAAAAAACAGTTTTTTGGCTGTAATTTGATTGTGTTTTATTTTACCATGACTTTTACTAATTTCGAACACTCACAATAATTATTTTATCATGTGTACCAAGTTTCGAGTCAATCTGTTTAGTAATTTGGGAATAAAAGCGAAACTACGTTTTATGAAAAGTTGAGAAACGCCGTGCGTAATTAAGGGCCTTATCCCACTTGCGATTTGCGAGCGAGTTGAAAGCGTTTTTCAATACAAAACTCGTACACGGCGAACTCGCGGCGTGTTCGCCTCCATACAAAACACGCTCGCAAATCGCAAGTGGGATAAGGCCCTAAGTGATATCAATTGCATAAATACCATACCATAAATACCAACTCGATATCAATTGCATAAATACCGAAAAGTTAAGGTCTGATCTGATACATTATCCAGAACTGTACTCGACAGAACATAAACCGCCATCAGTATGCTAAAATAGCAATTATTCGCAGAACCAATAAACGCTGTTCTGCACACTGCGGAAGAAATGCGACCTTGTTGAAGAAAATGGAACAGCAAATTGGGAAAAAAATCCGATCGAGATGAACTAAAGGGCGAAGGAAATGTGATGTAGGCTTTACAAATCCGCTTTTTATATAGGGAATGTAATGCAAAAAATAAGTTGAATTTTAGCGTTCTTTACAGAAATACGTATAAGTATTTCGAAAAGAGCACAAATTATTTAATGACAAGCACATATTTTCTGCAGTATGTAAAACGTAAGAAAAGCCTAGACAACAAAGTGAGCATATAATCAAGTTAACGATGCTAAAATTATATAGTAAGAGTAGCGTAGACGACCGCGGCTCGTGTATAGTTTCGTTATTACGAGTCCAATGTGGTTATTTTTCCCTAAGGGTCATTGTCCTCATCTATTTTCTCAACGTCGTTATGTATGTAAGAATAATTTTCCTTTTTTATCGTTAGTAGGTACCTAAAATTTTTATTAATGCATAACAGAACAATAGAGAATGCTTGTGCTCGAGGTGCCAGAGTCACGCGAATTAATGGGACTAATCAGCTATTTACGAGTGCCATAATTTTATTATACGAAATAATACGATTCAAAAGATACAACTTCGTTCAAAACACCATACCTTTGTAAAGGAGAGCCACAATTTTAAATACATATATCCCGGCCGCCTCCATCAGCTAGGTGACATGCCCCGGGGAGACGGGTGTCGTGCCTCATTACGTTTCAATCGCATTACGCCACCTCAATGCCAAGTTCGGTGTCTAAGCATTCCGAGCTTTCAAGTTGATTTGTTTATACCCTTGACCAAAGGGATCATTTCACAATTCACACCTCTACATTCTCTATGCCGCGCCATCTAACAGAGTAATGACATTCCACAGGCCGGTCACGTCTATAGTTCGACAAACGTTTTTTGAAAATAAAATTCATGGACGTTCCGAATCCCGAATCCAATTTTCAGGTGAACTCGTTACAGCGCGCTAGGATTAAATGTGTTAGTTCGCTACCCATTTCTATTCTATGGAGTTCAATAAATAAAAGTTATTTTTAAACGTGCCATTTTTAATGCTCCGAGGTTCGAATTCAATTAAGAAGAATAGTATATTACTACAGAGGCCGGGAAGGAGGATGTTGCAGGCCGAGTATTATATACGAGATAGTTACGAGGCCGACAATTTCCGTTCCCCGCCGATGTATGTATAGTGCTTTTCTCAAACATGCAATGAAATAAATAAATAAATAAAAATCTGTAAATCAAAAAAAATATTACTTGAGAAATTATAGGTGAATAAAAAAATATAACAAACATGTATCATACGATTCGAACATTGTGTAAGCATGTTTCTGAACGAATCCTTAGCATAGACCTGTGGAACGACACTTGTCATTCATAATTGACAATCAAAATTATATAACCTCTTTTCAATCAAACGAAATTTTTATGACAATGTATACCATCTGTTTGTGATCGGTAGTTAGATAAGATGGGTGGATATACGAAACTTGTTCAAGAAAACAATTTAGCGAACCATAGAGTAAATATTGCTTGTAGCTTTTTTTAATGGCTGAATGCCAAGATGCTGTGTCACAAATATATCAAATGGGAATAAAAAAAGTGAGTTGCCGGCCTAGGCCTGCAACGTTTGTATGAAATTTCATTATAGACCAATTGTCTAGCCGCGCCTGAAACGTGGTGCTTCCCAGGCTAATAAGAAGAACATAATATCCATATTTCATTGCATGTTTGAGAAAAAATATTGAAAGGACTTCACGAGCGTCCTTTGAGTTGAGGATTGTTGGGAAAGTTATTACCTACTCGGTTCAATTTCCAAAGATTGGTGTGTCAAACTGTGGTGTACCTACCTTATCTTTAAATTAATGAACTTATTTTCAACATGTCCTATGTGCGTATTGAGTTTAAAACATTATTTGTCAAAGGTAGAGGGCCTTTGAGAAATTTAGACAAACTTTACCTTACAGGAACATATGTATATTATAGGAAGCTCGGAAAGAAGGATATCACCTAACGATATAGATTTGTTCAGACTTCATTTTAACTGTTGATTTTTAGGTAGTACGTTAATAGTTAATAGAAGGGATGACATAATCAATAGGGCTTGTCTTCACTACTTTTACGGTACTCGTTCCCAGTTACTAAATCAACATAAAAAAAACTATACTAATAATAAGTCTGTAGAAGTAGTCGCATCTGAAACTTGAAAATTAAAAGAAACTATCAAGTCGACTATATAAACGATACTAAACACAAAATAATGATTTTTAGAAAAATTGTCTGTACGTTTGTATGGATGTGTGTACGTATGTATGTATGTCCGGATTTAACTCGAAAAGTTAAATCCGGAATAACGAATAACGGACGAAGGCACAAACTAGTGGTAAAATAAAATTATAAATCGGACGGAATAGTACATTATTGCAGAGGCCGCCAAGTAGCGCATTGCCGGACGAGTCAGTTAGAAGGCTGAGCGAAGCGAAGCCTTCTATTAGTACGAGTCCGGCAATCGCAATTGCGGCCGAGGTATATATAATGCTTTTCTCAAACAGCGAGGAAATACGTAAGGTCAGTCGGGGCAAGTGCGCCAGGATTGGGTAAGTGCGCCTAACATAAATATATCGAAACCAATAAATATTACTCAACTAGTAGTTGGCTGTTTACAAGGCATAGGGGCGAAATAAATTTAGGCGCACTTACCCCACATCAGTATTTACTACTTCCATGATCGTGGATGATTTGGCCATGGAAGTTGTACTTATTACCTCCATGGATTTGTCAGTTTCGGGGCAAGTGCGCCAGGGTGGGGTAAGTGCGCCTAACACAAATATATTGAAACCTATAAATATTACTCAACTAGTAGTTGGCTGTTTACAAGGCATAGGGGCGAAATAAATTTAGGCGCACTTACCCCACATCAGTATTTACTACTTCCATGATCGTGGATGATTTGGCCATGGAAGTTGTACTTATTACCTCCATGCATGGATTTGTCAGTTTCGGGGCAAGTGCGCCAGGGTGGGGTAAGTGCGCCTAACACAAATATATCGAAACCTATACATATTACTCAACTAGTAGTTGGCTGTTTACAAGGCATAGATACGAAATAAATTTAGGCGCACTTACCCCACATTAGTATTTACTACTTCCATGATCGTGGATGATTTGGCCATGGAAGTTGTACTTATTACCTCCATGGATTTGTCAGTTTCTAGAGGTGTCTCGAATAGCAAGTGAATTAAAAAAAAACACACACGACAATAATGTTTTTGCTGGCCAAGGCCGGCAATGGACAGCCTCGCGTCTTCTTTTTTTGAAAGTAACACGAACATTTCCGAGCATGTTTGAGAAAACGTTATTTCATGGAACAACATCAAGATTACAAATAAGGAATTAGCCTATTTGTCCTTAACGACTGGCACAAGTCATCCAAAAAATGGCGTAATTACATCGTAATGGCATTCCCGTGCCGAGGAGGCTTCCGCGAAATGGCAGTATTAACTTGATTTCCTCTAGACATGTTTGATAGTTCGAAAAGTAGACACAGAATATTTAATAGTACTACATACAGAATGGCCACGGAATCACCCGCCTGAATCCAGCCGGCGCGCAACTCGCCCTTACCGTCGTTTGTTTCATCCGGAGTTGGAGAGTGAATCATTGGCCCGCGTAGTGGTACACACACATTTACAAGTGTACAGACGTCCTCGCACGCAAACATTGACACTTCATTCGAATTGTGTTCGAAATCGTGCTTTTATAGGCCGTGTCCGCCCTGTGACGTAGATATAAGACAACTTGAAGAGGTAAGCAAACGCCAACAAACAAAAGTACAGCTTCGTTCGACATGGTGTGATAAAAATGCTTCATACTCAAAAAAAGTTGCAAAGATGAAAAACAATAATTCTTAATTACCCTGGCTTGGCTTTACAAATCGGTCTAGCAGTTTAGCCGCGATAAAGTAGGTAATATTTAGAAGTAGGTATATAGTTATTTACTTTTGCTTTCACAATCACATGTATTTTATTAGTAGAGATGGTTAAAACTCTTCTAAGTTACTCAGAGCGTAGTTTGGTAAGAAAAAGGCCTCTTTTCCGACATTATATAGTCTTCTTTATTTCACACTTAAATAGCCAAGGTCAGCCGATCTTACGCCCTCGGGAACAATAGAACAGTCTTTATCGCTAATGAGCAATTTGCTTTTAAAATGGACGTCACTCACCGTAATGAGGTTTGATTCTTATTGGAAAACTAGCTTCTGCCCACGACTTCGCCCGCGTGCCGCGTTCGGTTTTCGCGCTCCCGCGGAAACAATGTGTTTTTCCGGGACAAGTAGCCTATGTCCTTTCCCGGGACCCCAACTATCTCCATGCCAAATTTCATCTCAATCGGGCCAGCGGTTGAAGCGTGAAGAGGTAACAGACAGACAGACAGAGTTACTTTTGCATTTATAACATTAACTAGCTTCTGCCCGTGACTTCGCCCGCGTGGAATTCGGTTATCGCGTTCCCGCGGGAACTATGCGTTTTTGTAGGATAAAATGTAGCCTGTCTCCTTCTTCGGGACTCCAACTAACTCAATACCACATTTCATTTAAATCGATTAAGCGGTTGAAGCGTGAAGGAAGAGGTAACAGACAGACAGAGTTACTTTCGCATTTATGATATTACTAGCTTCTGCCCGCGACTTCGCCCGCGTGGATTCCGGTTATCGCGTTCCCGCAGGAACTATGCGTTTTCCGGGATAAAAAGTAGCCTATGTCCTTTCCCAGGCGGGACCCCAACGATGACCATGCCAAATTTCATCTCAATCGGTCCAGCGGTTGAAGCGTGAAGCGGTAACAGACATACAGACAGACAGAAAGACAGACAGACAGAGTTACTTTCGCATTTATAATATTAGTATGGATATGGATGTATACACATCTTAGTAAGACACTAGAAGTATCGAATAAGATATAATCTCAAAGTCACAAAAACAAAGATCATCGAAATCGGTGAAGTCGTTCTTGAGTTAAAAGTGGTGCAACCAAACCAACTTTGTTTTATACAGAATATATCTGTCTTCATACCATTAAACACATCTCTTATGTATCTCAATTATGCGAAACAAAGAGCATTTTTTCCCCGAATTAAATATGTAACGCTCCAAGTGCCCAGTCGTTTGCGTTTAAAACGCACCGCGCTTGTATAAGTCGAACATACTTAATGAAGGCCGTTCCTATACCCAGGTCAGCCGTCACTGTCACTCGTGCAACGAGTGAAAGAGAAAGCGTTACGCACAGAACGCCCGATTTAGTTCGTTTTCAACACGTTTTAATTTCTATAAAAATACCGTCTAAAAACATGGAATTACTTTCGCATTTATAATATTAATATGGATTATATATGCATACAATATCAATAATTTTTCTGATATATTTAGTTCTATACTGTTTGATATAATAAACTGGAGTAAAGTTGGATTATAATATGTTATGTACCTATGCCGTGGTGGCCTAGTGGTTCGACCTACCGCCTCTCATGCAGAGGGTCGGGGGTTCGATTCCGGCTCGCACCTGTAAGTTTACGTATGTGCGAAATTCAATTTGACCACTGAGCTTTTCAGTGAAGGAAAACATCGTGAGGAAACCTGCACGCATCTGCGAAGTAATTCAAAGATGTGTGTGAAGTCCCCAAACCGCACTAGGGCCGCGTGGAGACTATAGCCCAAACCATCTCGTGATGAGAGGAGGCCTGTGCCCAGCAGTGGTACGCTGTAGTAGTAAAGTTGGGTTAAAGGTCCGAGTTAGAGGTTACTTTGGAATTAAATTGTATCGAGCGAAGTTTCGTGAAACGTGTAACGAAAGCTGTTAATGTAAGGATGATTTCTTAGAAAAGCATGAAGAAGTCTTACATGAGCAATTTGACGATGCTGGGTCAGGGAACGGCCTTAATTGTTCGCAATCCCACACAGTGTTAACAAGTCTAATTAACGATACTTAGTACGCACAGTCAACTGTGTAGGTAATTTACATGAATTAAATTGGGTCCTGTCCTTCACTTCACAGTGAACTTTAAACAAGTAAATATTTTGCAATTTTTACTCTCGTTTCTCTTTGATTACTTAGTTTCTCGTCCGCGTGGAATTCGGTAATAGCGTGCACGCGGGAATTTTCCTCTTTTCCCGGATAAAAAGTACAGTAAAGTCTATATGTTGACCAGTGTTATAAGTTATAAACTACCCCCATACCTGCTGAAATCCGACCAGTAGTTTTCGAGTTAAAAATCTTTTTCTCAAACATGCTCGGAAATGTTCGTGTTACTTTCAAAAAAAGAAGACGCGAGGCTGTCCATTGCCGGCCTTGGCCAGCAAAAACATTATAGTCGTGTGTGTGTTTTTTTTAATTCGCTTGCTATTTGAGACATAAGTACAACTTCCATGGCCAAATCATCCACGATCATGGAAGTAGTAAATACTGATGTGGGGTAAGTGCGCCTAAATTTATTTCGCCCCTATGCCTTGTAAACAGCCAACTACTAGTTGAGTAATATTTATAGGTTTCGATATATTTGTGTTAGGCGCACTTACCCCATCCTGGCGCACTTGCCCCGAAACTGACAAATCCATCGAGGTAATAAGTACAACTTCCATGGCCAAATCATCCACGATCATGGAAGTAGTAAATACTGATGTGGGGTAAGTGCGCCTAAATTTATTTCGCCCCTATGCCTTGTAAACAGCCAACTACTAGTTGAGTAATATTTATAGGTTTCGATATATTTATGTTAGGCGCACTTACCCCATCCTGGCGCACTTGCCCCGAAACTGACAAATCCATGGAGGTAGGTAATAAGTACAACTTCCATGGCCAAATCATCCACGATCATGGAAGTAGTAAATACTGATGTGGGGTAAGTGCGCCTAAATTTATTTCGCCCCTATACCTTGTAAACAGCCAACTACTAGTTGAGTAATATTTATAGGTTTCGATATATTTATATTAGGCGCACTTGCCCCGACTGACCTTACGTATTTCCTCGCTGTTTGAGAAAAGCATTATATATACCTCGGCCGCAATTGCGATTGCCGGACTCGTACTAATAGAAGGCTTCGCTTCGCTCAGCCTTCTAACTGACTCGTCCGGCAATGCGCTACTTGGCGGCCTCTGCAATAATGTACTATTTTTTGTGTTCAGTATCGTTTATATTTAGTCCCCTCGACGAGATAGTTTCTTTTAATTTACAAGTTACAGACGCGACTTCTTCAACTGATTTTCTATTAGTATAGAAAATAAGTAAGTTTCTTATAAAAAGGTCAACGCACCGACATTTCCTCAGCAAAACTGACAAGTTAAAAAAAATCTCAAAGATAAAAGAAATCCAATTATGTTCTTTTCGCAAATATTTTACCACAGTCTAATCAACCGTATGCAGCCAGTTGACGAAGCCTCTAGGCAGGAAGCGTGGCTTGAAGGGTCTTGAGAGCAGCAATCATGCGGGGGTAAAGAACACCGCGGGGGGAGAGCAGTCCCGAGCTATTAAGTACCGTGCCGTATGCAGCTCGGGCCCGTTCTTACCCCTTCTTGCACCTCACCTCACCCTCACACCGCGGCGGAATTTATCACGAGCTCAAAGGCTGCCTATGTTATATAAGTACGGGGTCAAGCAAAACGTTGTAACCAGTGGTTGTGGCGATATTTTACCTACAGAATCAGCTATCGATTCTAAGTTTTTTTAGGTTTTTAATATTTTCCAGTCGGGAAAAAAATGTGTGTATGGCCTATAATGTAATTGATGGTAGGAGCGATACCTGAATCCCATTCCTACAATATTTTTTAACAACTCGAAAAAAAATCCTGATAAACATGCTTAGAATCGATAGCTGATTCTGTGGGTAAAATATCGTCACAACGTTTTGCTTGACCCTATATACTTATTATTTTACTATGAGAGATATATTTCTCAGAGAGACATCCATTGGTGGGTATCGTATTACATCTTTGAGTCTTTGACCGGAGCATCTCCACAGACTCAACAAACAACATGTTCATATTTCATAGGTGTGTTGTCTAGTACCCGTAGTACAAGCTTTGCTTAGTTTGGGGCTAGGTCAATATGTGTTGTATGTCCCAAGATATTTATTTATTTATTTATAGGTACCTACCATGTACATACCTACAGCCAAACAAACAAATCACGAGCAACCACTTCCTAACTGTCAAGTGTCATGATTTTATTCCAGCATTCTAAAAGGTTGGGCGAGAGGTTGCTGGTAGCATTAAATACTTAAATCGAAACATAAAATAAACAACTCCCAAATCCCTTTCACTTTAAGCTGAGACGTTTAAAATTCTATACAGCACGAAACTTGATAGCTAGCTGTTGTTTTTGTCCCGACTGCTGTACGTTGTTATCATTCTAACTTTTCAATGTCGCGCTGAAATGAGAAAAGTTTTTACACTATCTACTTATGACACATGAATGTTATATGCTAGCTATGCATGTTTAAGTACGCCCTCGACGCGATGATTTGAGGAGTAAACCCTATTCTAAACTCTGCGGTTTTTGACCTAAGCTATTCCTTTGTCGTTGTGGAAATTTGACTTATCTATAGGTACAATGGATAAATCATGTTGCGACCAAGGTATCCCTAACAGGTGTACGAAGAAGCTAATAAGACCTATGATGGTAGACCTTGTGTTGATCTCTGAAATAGACCAGTACTGATTTTTTTTAACGATTGTTCGTGAAATTATACCACCTTACCACTATACCTAACCCTTTGCTATTTTCTCCATTGCTTTATAACAGTTTTTTTTTTTAAATATAAGTCATCCTAAATAACTCAATCGACGAAATTTTTTTTTATTTTGGAACCGGGTCGAGAATTGCGACCTGTAGATGAGAACAAACATGCGGACATACGAAAAAAAAATGGCTGAAACGGTGACGCTTCGCTTGCTTGGTCAAAAACCAGGTGGGATTAGCAGATAAGTACAGTATCAAACATATTTCCACAGAACGTTTTCTGGTAAACCAACCAAACTGTATGAAGAGCTCAGCTCCGTATAGCAGCAACCAAACTCTGATGGTTTTTTTAAGTGGAAGTCGACACTAGATTAATACAATAGGGATGACGACAGGGTGAAGAAATCGAAATTGTAATTAGTCCGTCAGTCAGGTAATAAAAACATATTAGACACGTATTTTTTGTTTTATCAAATTAACAAAGAATGACTAAGTTAAAACGCATTAACGTTGGAGAGTGGGGGCTAACTACGTCACCGTTAGGTATAAATCGTACCTAACCGTGACATCACGCGACATTTCAACTCAATATATCTCCGTATAAGTTTGATTGCGTGAAAAAAGAAAAAATACGTGTCCAATTCTTTTCAATAATCTTCGTGATAGACTAAGGAAAAAAAAGTTGTCGTCATCCCTATTGGTAATATAATCCAACTCCTAATTCAGTAAAACTATCTGGGCGTCTAGTGGATTATCTCGATCCGCTCGCTGGGTCCTTAGAGAATGAAATCTCTAACAAATGAGGGAGTCTCCTTAGTCCCACGTTCTTTTAATTTAATTAAACAAATCTAGTAAAAGCTAGGCTTTGTTCCACTTCGAGATTATAATTATTTTAAAGTCAGCTAGAGAACTGGACTGGATGTGCTGGTCTGGTACCTAGGTATGGTTTTGGTTAGGTTGGTTCATTTTAATTAGTTTAATAATGGCATGATCCAGGGACATAATATCTCTATCCTATATATCCCTACATAAAAATGTAAATGTACATGTACAGTAAGTAGGTATATCGATGTTATACTATCCCATCAGCAATCCAAAAGTTTGATCTTAAACATTAGATGTACCAACACTACCAAGTTACATAAAAATACAAATGGCATTCAACAAGTCTCTTACACATACAGATTAAAACAAGAATAAATAAACCTAAACTAAGACTCTGGCATTTAGACTTGGAAAAATACGTGAAATCAGAGAAAAACAAATCTTGAGTATCCTAATTAGTACACCATACCGAGAAGCGATAATAACTCCGACTATTATTAGTTATTCCAATTATTAGTGTTTGATTATTTACCTTTCGCTAAGGTACCTATTTATCACCCACGTGTAACATGTTAAGAATAAGTTAAGTAGTTGGTAAATCATCCAAAGGAGCGATTTCCAATTAATATGCTGTTTATATACTACGAGTAATCCTACCTGCCCGTGGGCTCGTCGTTCATTCTTGTGGAATAAAGTGTTTGTATCAAAAATATCTGTAAGCTATATCAATGCGTAATTGCTCTCTTTCAGGGCCAGGTGACTGCTAGAGGAGTCCATTTTGTATGGAAATTGGTGAGGATGGTACTAAAGAGTGTTGATTTAACTAGCGGTTCTTAAGCATAGAAATTTGCGTAGGATTGTACGGATTTAATTAAAGACGATGATACGCTGTTCCATGATTTCAGTAGTCAAAATTAGTACACACACACGGATTGAATGTTGTTATAAAGGATTGTCAAAGTGTTCAAAACATATAAAAGACTAGCTTTTGCCCGCGACTTCGCCCGCGTGGAATTCAGTTATCGCGCTCCCGCGGGACCATAGCGCTTTTCCGGGATAAAAAGTAGCCTATATCCTTTCCCGGGACCCCAACTATCTCCATGCCAAATTTCATCTCAATCGGTCTAGCGGTTGAAGCGTGAAAAGGTATCAGACAGACAGAGTTACTTTCGCATTTATAATATTAACTAGCTTCTGCCCGCGACTTCGCCCGCTTGGAATTCGGTTATCGCGCTCCCGCGGGAACTAAGCGCTTTTCCGGGATAAAAAGTAGCCTATATCTTTTCCCGGGACCCCAACTATCTTCATGCCAAATTTCATCTCAATCGGGCCAGCGGCAGCGGTTGAAGCGTGAAGAGGTAACAGACAGACAGACAGAGTTTTACTTTCGCATTTATAACATGAACTAGCTTCTACCCGCGACTCCGCCCGCGTGGAATTCGGTTATCGCGTTCGTTATGGCGGCGGTGAGATTTTGCACGTTTCCAATAAAGATAATCTGACGCTGCCGTTAGCGGTTGGACGTTTATATATTTTGAACGCTAAGTGCCTTACATAGTGATCGAACACGAGATAGTGAGTTTAGAATATAACGTTTTGTATTTTGCAGTAAAAATGTGTAGTTATTTTTTGGAAGAATAATCGCATCCCATTTTCTTGGTAAATGGATCCCGCGGTTTGAAAATATTGCAACAGAGTTTAGAGATTTTAATTATACCAGAAATAACTAAACGCAATATAATAATATTTATATGGCCTACGGGCCGTATAAATATTATTATAGGAGCAAACATTTTTGAAAGATGCTTCCACAATATGTTTGCTCCTCTCATTACGGGCGACAAGTACCTATAAGCATGTAGATACACTCAACAGCAATGAAAACGGGTCACTTTGTATTGGATTTTCCATACAAAGTGACCCCTTTTCATTGCTGTTGGGTGTAGATTTATAATATTTAATATTGTAAATGCGAAAGTAAGTCTGTCTGTATGTCTGTGTTACCTCTTCACGCTTCAACCGCTGGACCGATTTGATTGAAATTTGGTATGGAGATAGTCGGAGTCCCGAGGTTACTTTTTATCCCGGAAAATCGCATAGTTCCCGCGGGGACGCGATAACCGAATTAGATGCGGGCGAAGTCGCGGGCAGAAGCTAGTCATTACTAATAATAAGTCTCTAGAAGATGTCGCGTCTGAAACTTGAAAATTAAAAGAAACTATCAAGTTGAGGGGACTATATAAACGACACTGAACACAAAATAACGATTTTTTAGAAAAATTTTCTGTATTGTATGTCCAGATTTAATTCGAAAACTACTGGACGGATTGCAACAAAATTTGGTATGCGGGTATTTTATAACACTGGTCAAAACATAGACTACTTTTTATCCCGAAAAATGTCTAGTTCCTGCGGGAATGCTATTATCAAATTCCACGCGGACGTAATCGCGGGTAGTAACTAATTTATAATATGTCGAGCTAATACTTGAGTATACTAGCTTTTTTCAGCTCTGGTACTGTAACTGCTAGTTGACGGCCCATCAGAAAATACAAAACAATTTAAACAAATCCAAGGTACGCTAAAACCTACGCACTGGCACGCACGTAATCAACGCAAAGAGCATGGTATTTCTTTATTGAAAGTGACGCTTTCTTTAGATTCAATGGAAATGCTCAAAGCGCTAGCAACAACGACGATTTTATTAACGAAGACGTTGAAAAGAAGGAGAAAAAACGCGGAAAAACGAAAAGTTTTAATAAGATCCGGAAAAGGCCGCTTGAGATAACCAGGTTTAGGCACCGAACGAGAAAGAATCAGCACCAAATACTTTAGATTCCAGCAGGATCTTTGATATTATAGGCTTTATACTATACGTATCAATTTGTGTGTAGGCTGTACGACATTGAAAACATGAGCAAGTTATGTTTTTTTTTTATTAAGGCATATGAAATGAAATTATTTGAAATATCGTGGCGAAAGCGGCACACATATACTCATCTTTACTCATTTTTAATACTACTATAATCATCTTTAATTAATCGCAAACGTATTTCTCCACATTTAGTTCAACTGAAGAAGTGAAACCTAGGCTGGGGCTCTATTAGAAAAGTTACAAAGGGAAAGGAAAGTTTCCTATCCCTACCGTCAAAGCGTGACGACGGCGTTCAAACTGAACTTTAAGCAGTTAGATTTAAAGTTCAATTTGAGCGCCGTGACGCTGTGACGGGTTAGGGACTTTATCTTTCCCTATGTAACGTCCCAAATAGAGCCCTTCCCTACCTGATCGCCCATGCCGGTTATGATCGGCGTGTTCCAGTACGCCGCGAGCCGCGCGACGGGCTCGAGCGCGAAGGCGACATCATATTTGAAGTGCACGTCGGCTGCCAGCCCGGGGGCCACTGCGCCGGAGCAGGACGGGGAGCTGTGAGAAGGAGACGGCACGAAGGATTCCCTACCTGATCGCCCATGCCGGTGATGATAGGCGTGTTCCAGTACGCAGCGAGGCGTGCCACGGGCTCGAGCGCGAAGGCGGACGCGGGCCCGATGAAGGCGATGACGTCATCTTTGAAGTGCATGTCGGCTGCCAGCCCGAGGGCCACTGCCCCGGAGCAGGACAAGGAGCTGTGAGAAGGAGACGGCACGAAGGATTCCCTACCTGATCGCCCATGCCAGTGATGATAGGCGTGTTCCAGTACGCCGCGAGGCGCGCGACGGGCTCGAGCGTGAAGGCGCACGCGGGCCCGATGAACGCGATGACGTCATCTTTGAAGTGCATGTCGGCTGCCAGCCCGAGGGCCACTGCCCCGGAGCAGGACAAGGAGCTGTGGGAAGGAGACGGCACGAAGGATTCCCTACCTGATCGCCCATGCCAGTGATGATAGGCGTGTTCCAGTACGCAGCGAGGCGTGCGACGGGCTCGAGCGCGAAGGCGCACGCGGGCCCGATGAACGCGATGACGTCATCTTTGAAGTGCATGTCGGCTGCCAGCCCGGGGGCCACTGCGCCGGAGCATGACGGGTAGCTGGGGGAAAGAGACCGAAGTCAGTTGGAGCTTTATCTTACATTAGGAAAAGGTAACTTGAAAAAATCAAAATATTATTTTACCACTTCATTGTCGGTAGGTTTCGATCACTCAACCTATGATAGATGTTTACCCTTTTACCCTAAACCGGTTTAGGGTAAAAGGGTAAACATCCGCGCTATTTGAAGTTAAAAAAGATTGTAACAGACTATCTAAAAAGTATCACTTATGACGAAACTGAGCAATTGTTAAATTATGGTTAATTTAAATATCACACACATATGTGCGCGTACACACGCATGCACACATACACACACACACACACACATACACACACAAACATTAATTCCTGCATGTTAACATAGTATTAAGTAAATTAAGGTTTATTTAATAGGTACCAAATGTAAAGTAATGAAAGAGCGGGCCCTCCTGTCACAGGCACATCTGAGTTTACTAGGAGGACCCAACCTTTATCTACAGGTAAACTCTAGAAGTTTTTACGAAATATTTTTTTTCATTTTTTTCATGTCCCGGGATAAAGTGCACAAACGAATTGAGATGAAACATGATGATATTTTATACTAGCTTCTGCCCGCGACTCCGCTCGCGTGGAATTCGGTTGTCGCGCTCCCGCGGGAACTATTCGTTTTTTCCGGGATAAAAAGTAGCCTATATCCTTTACCAGTGGCGAAAGCTAGCCTAGTTAGTTTAGTTATATCCTTTCCCGGGACTACTATCTCCATACCAAATTTCATCTCAATCGGTCCAGCGGTTGAAGCGTGAAGAGGTAACAGACAGACAGACAGAGTTACTTTCGCATTTATAATATTAATATGGATTACATTACCCCATTTTTTTTGATTTTTACAAAATTACGTGAAGACATTTAGATATCTCCCCTCCAAAGGGGCGTATTGACTTTAAATACACGGGATTATAAACACAAAGCCAAGATTATAGTCATGTCATTCATTAATATAAATTAAAAAACGCGAAAGAAAAGACTTTTTTTTTTGAAAAATTCTTCGATTTACCCAAAATAAAGATACTTAAATAATGAAAATAAAAGATTTTTTTTCATCGATCAAATATCATCACGTTTCATCCCTATTCGTTTGGGCACATGCAGAACCTATTTAAATTAAGTATAATATGGAAATGTTTCGAGTACATAGGCTACTTTTTATCCCGGAAAACGCTTAGTTCCCCCGAGAACGCTCCAACAGAATTCGACGCATACGAAGTCGCGTACAGAAGCTAGTTAGATTAAAATCGAATTCAGGACGCGAATTGATTCGTTAGCAGTGAGGCCAATTCACTTTCGACAACACATTCACTAGCTTGATGCAATGAAATATGCACAATGGGTTTGGATGAAAATCCGATTTGAATTCCCACCTCGTAGTTTTTTTTTTCCGACAGACTTCGTTTGTTACGATAAGCAGAGTTTGATTTATAAATAAAGGTCGACTGACAAGGGCGAATCCGCAAAATGTAGGCTAGAAATCTACTACAGTTATTTATGTTTTTCACGTATTCCAGGCTCGTAAATATTTCATAACTTTTAAACAAAATAAAAGAGGCAGCTAGGGTTCGAAAAAAAAATTGTTACGGCGAAAGATCTACGAGCAGATTCAATCCCATTTCGTATCGCTACAAGTAAGCATGTATGTACATGTAGAATAGCTAAAACCCGCAACATAAGTAAGTACATTTGCTTTGAGACCTGTAGCTTAGCCATTATGAAAAAGAAACTGAGAATCCAATCTACAAAAAAAGAGGATTAAAATATTTCGTTTCATGTTTGAGAACCACACGTGTCTGCCTACTTAATTATACATTGTTTCATCATTTTATATTGCCAAAAAGCTTTGAAGATCAGAAACCAATTACGTAACTACATAATTAACGAATTATTTGTTGCCGTACATTAAGTTTGGAATATTTTCATATATTTAAATCGTTTTTATATAAGTACCTGTTCTTAATGAAATATCTTATTAATTTCGAACTAAAATACACTCAACAGCAATGTAAACGGGTCACTTTGTATAGGATTTTACATACAAAGGGACGCGTTTTCATTGCTGTTGAGTGTACATTTGAGGGGCTCCTTCAATTCATAGACACGGCAAATCGTGAACGATCTCTTATTTATGACCAGAAAATTAACAAATGGAATCGTGGCCTTAGCTCGAACTCGTAGGCAGTAGCGGCGGCGTAGCACGTCTACGACGCGTAGCGTATTTCGTAGAAAGTTTTAAGATTGCCACACGTGTTGGTTTACGAAGAATTCCATCGAAGCATGTCTCTTTCGCTACCACTTAGTGGATAACGACTGGTGTGTTAGTGTGCTCCTCAGAATAAAAAGCTATATCAGATGTAGCTTAAAATAAATAAATAAAAATAATAGTAACAGCTTAAAATATAATGTTCTGATGAGCAACAAAAATTGTCTTAGGTGGGCCTGCTCCAAGCCAGGTTAGCGTTGAAACTCAGTTTTAATTGTATCAACTTAGCTCGAGTTAGAGACTAACCCGAGGTTAACGGCGTTGGTGCGAGTAGGCCTTACCATCCCTAGATACCTATCGCTTTGCTTCTGTACAAAATTCCGGCTGTTATAAAAAAACATACAAACTACAAATGAGAAAGTAACTCTGTCTGTCTGTCTGCTATCTCTTTACGCTTTAATCGCTGGATCTATCAAGATGAAATTTAGTATGGAGATAGTTCGAATCCTGGGGAAGGGCACAGGCTACTTTTTACTCGCTAAACGAATAGTTCCCGCGGGAACTCTAACCGAATTCCACGCGGACGAAGTCGTGGGCAGAAGCAAGTTGATACTACAGGCTAGGCTAGGTACTTTTATTTTTCTTGTCAAGTGCTATAAACGTTTTATTACATGTTTTAGAACCATTAAATCATTGTAAACCTATAAAATTGACTTAACTACCGACTGCTGCAAGGCGCTTGGTCGTTATTGCATGCAGTTAACTGTTTTCCGTAACTCGTGATCATAAAATAGGTTTAGTTTGACAAGCTATTCAGACCAAAATGCTATTTCATTTTATAGACACTTTTCTTAAATTATTACCAAACTAGCGTCTGCAAGCGACTTCGCCCTTCGGTTATCGCGTTCCCATGGGAACTATGCACTTTTACGGGATAAAAAGTAGCTTATGTCATTTCCCGGGACCCCAACTCATGCCAAATTTCATCTCAATCGATCCAACGATTGAAGCGTGAAGAGGTAACAGACAGACAGACAGAGTTACTTTTCATCATCATTTCAGCCGATAGATGTCCACTGCTGGACATAGGCCTCCCCCAACTTTTGCATTTATAATATTAATAATATGGAAATATGGATTTAAATCTAAACTAACTGAAAATTTAAATCTAAACTTACTGAAAAAGAAAAGCTTGATGTTTACGATATCATCATCATCATCATTTCAGCCGAAAGACGTCCACTGCTGGACATAGGCCTCCCCCAAGGCTCGCCACTCAGACCGGTCCTGTGCTACTTGCTTCCACCGGTTTCCCGCGACCTTCACGAGGTCGTCGCTCCATCTTGTTGGAGGCCTACCGACAGCTCGTCTCCCGGTTCGCGGGCGCCACTCGAGAACTTTCCGGCCCCATCGGCCATCAGTCCTGCGAGCGATATGGAAGTTTCAAATTCAGATCACGAAATTCCGCAAGTTCTAAGCTAGCGAAATCTTCAGAGTTCTAGCATACCTTCGAGTAGTACTTGAACGTTTGATGTTTTTTGTTTATTCAGCTTTGCGGATGTTCAGAAAACTAATTGGTTATCTATGTATTTGTTGCAACTTGTTTTCTTCTAACTTAGCTTCGTGTATAGACTCTCCACGGGACTTCGATCGCATAGTATTTGGTTGAAGCATATACAAATTTTCAGTCCCCTTTAAACTCTTCTATATCTAAACTAATAATAAATCTGTAGAAGAAGTCGCGTCTGAAACTTGAAAATTAAAAGAAACTATCAAGTCAAGGAGACTATATAAACAATACTGAACACAAAATAACGATTTTTAGAAAAAAAATACGGTATGTATGTATGTCCGGATTTAACTCGAAAACTACTAGACGGATTGCAAAAAATTTTAGTATGGGGATAGTTTATAACACTGGTCAACATATAGGCTACATTTTATCCTATAAAAACGCGCAGTTCCCGCGGGAACGCTATTACCGAATTCCACACGTACGAAGTCGCGGGCAGAAGCTGCTACTACTACTACTTCAGCCTATTTGCGTCCCAGTGCTGGGCACAGGCCTCCTCTCATCACGGGCAGAAGCTAGTATAAAATAAAAATATCAAGATACTAACCTGCCCTGAACCTTCTGCAGCTCAACCCCATGGTGCGCCAGGAACTTCTCGTTGACTTTGTCCAGGGCTAGGTCTACAGCAGGTCCGCAGCGCTCCAGGTCGAAGGGGGAGTCCAGACGGGACGCCATGAGCACCCCCACTTTGTACACCGTGCGAGGTACCACGGCCGATGTTAAGGCTGGGAGGAGAAGAAGAAGGAACATGGTTAAGGATTATAGAAGGAACGGGAATTGATGATCATTACGTGAAGGAACTGTTTTAAAGCTGTATTTTGCAAGTTTGATTCAAAGTTTACGCGGCGTTTACGTTTCGCGAATTCAGAGTCGCGCGGGTCATAGTTCAGAGCGTGCGGTCCTCTGCCGAGTTGGGAGAGTACTGAGCCAGCGGGTGGGATGGGGAGGATCAACAAGTCGCCCCCCTTAACCCTTGGTGGGGCGATTACTCGGACTTTGGAATCGCGCCGATTTAATCACCGAAATAATGTCTATAAAAATCTGGTTTGTAACGTGGAAGGGAACGTAAATGGAAATAGTCATTTGCGAATCAAGAGTTTATTACATACGTATTCATTTTTGAAGTGTGTGAAGTCACCAATCCGCACTGGGCCGGCGTGGGGACTATAGCCTTAACCCTCTCGTGATGAGAGGAGGCCTGTGCCCAGCAGTGGGACGAAAATAGGCTGTAGTAGTAGTAGTATACATTTTACTACAGTTACGGTCATCTTAGTAGGTATACGCGTTGTGGTCTAATTCGTAGTGAGGTAGGCATTCCACGGTTCCCCCCACTCCACTAATAGTATGTATAATTTGATAAGCAATAGTGCATGCTTTCAATATGATAGCAAGTACAGAAGCACTATTACAATTTTAACTACGCACCCAACTGTCCCAGAAGGAGGGTTATGTCTTTCGAGTGTATTTATGTATACGGGGTCAAACAAAACGTGACGATATTTTACCCACAGAATCAGCTATCGATTATAAGCATGTTTTTAGGTTATTTTTTTTCGAGTTGGTAAAAAAAGATGTCGTCACGTTTTGCTTGACTCTATATATGTACCTATGTTTATATTTCTTTGGCACGCTCTGTACCCTGTAGCCTAAACGGCTTGATAAATTTTAGCTTGTGAGGTGTTGTTAGATTCGTCTTGATTGTAAGAGTGACACTGGGTTTATAGTTTGTTTGCAATCGGGTTTTTCATTTTATCAAAAATCCAGTTATTTTATACGTAAGTAAGTATTCAAACTTCACTGAAGATGGGAGCTTGAAAACGCATCAATCCGTAATGAACAAAAAATATTGGTTGTCTGTACATTTTATACATGAATATACGTGATACATCACGTAACGCTACAACGATACTATTGCATCATGTTATTTCGTGGGCGCAGCCGGCGTTCATCAATTAATAAGACGTTATCACGTCAAAAGGAACTAAGCCAAAAAGGGTCAAGTGATCGGCTGGCCGAAAAAGATTAGGGGCGTTTGGTGGAGACTAAAATAGACAAAGGGAAAATGTGTTTATTGCAAGCTGAGGCTGAACGGACTCCATGATCAATCGTGAATCGCTGTGTACATTATGAGTCTTCTATGTATATTCTATCTAGAGGAATATAAAAAGGCGTTCGTACACAAGTTGTGTAGACCGTACGAGTACAACATATGGGGCACATCATATGCTATACACGCTTAATAATTGAACCTAGCAAAATCACACCCAGATCAGGTGATCTGGGTGTGATTTTTAAATTTAAATTTTATGGTGCTTATGTTGTAAATAAAAACGAACATTTCAAAACATGACATTTATTCAACAAAATCTACACACTGTTTACAAAATTTCCCATAAAATATATTAAACGTTACAAATTTTAAAAGATAAACATTGGTGTTATAAATTATTAGGTACATGTAACAAACTCGCAATACACAAGATAGACTAACATTTAATTCGAACACAACATTCTAATGCGAATAACAAATAAGTATAATATCTAACAATTTTTGTAAGTAGGTACTCAAGGCGTATATGTGGGTTAAGGCGGCCTACAGCATTATTTTATTACTCTTGCAAAACTTGGATATATATTTGGGATCGTACATTATTTCATATTACTTGTTAATGAAGCAGTGTCGACTGATTTTTTTTCAGTCGTAATTATGATACCTGCCAGTGAAATATTTAAAGTGCCGTCTCAACCCACATTATACAAGATTACGCCTTTAAACATTCAAAAACACTATCCAGGGTAAACCACCTACGTAGTGACCTAATAATAACTGCCTACGTGGAATATCAACGTTAAAACTGATTCAAGCGTTAATGTTAAAAATACTATGTTTTGACTACAGGCTCTTCTCAACTAATGTGCGGTAAATCATCAACGGAAATCTAAAGGGGAAAACTAACCCGCGGGGAATGAGCGTCTAAATAAGATAGGATTTCTGGAATAGTTTATTTAAAAAATGCCAACGTTAAAATGTTTTGTCTGCGCAAGGTACATGAAGCTCAGAATAAACGACAAAAAGAGATTTTCGAGACCGTTAAGATAGCGTACACCGTAACATTATCCAGGATCTGATTATATTTTTTTGCCAGGATCAGGCAAATAAATAGTACCCGAATTATTAGAAATTTAAGGCCTGTTCTGTGGGCGTCAAGCGTACACCGCATAGATATCGTTTAAAATTAAGTTAAAAACGTGGCTTATAAATTAAGTATTCTACAGTATTTGGTGAACTTATGGAATCACCAATGGTACTATAGCACTGTGTGATAATAGAATAGTAGCTAGTAAAATATTTTATATGTAAGTCTAGTCATACCTAAATGTTGAAACCTAATAAATAATCAATAATTGTAATAACTCATATGAATATGGATTGTAAATAACTTTATAAATAATGTACTTAATTGACTTTTAACTATTGTTTATAATAAATTTTTCATTTTCATTTTCATTATCTAGAAAGGCTTGGTTTTCGGGTATTAAAGAAAAATTGCCCAAATACAGTGAGTTCCTCACTAAACTTGCTACGAACCTGAGTAAATTGTGTGTCAAATTCCGTGGTAACACTGTCAAATTCGGTGTACGCTGTCTTGATAGTCACGGATTTTCATGCTCATGTTCCCAACATTTCTAAAACTTTTGCAAGATTGGATATTCCCAGCGCGTTCGTAACATTCCCTCGCAGACCGTCCCCAACATCTACCTCATACGTGCCCTAGTGAACCCAAGCTTACTGGAACGAACTTATTGTCAACCTTACTCACTGGACATAAACGTACAATTAACGGTTAATAAAATTAAATGCAAATATATTAGGATCTCTGTACATTAATTTATATTACTAGTGAACCGCCACGTTAGACATCGATACACGAAATAATGACTAGAATTAGAACCTATGGGTGATAAATTACTTTGAACTAACGCTCTACGAAACACCACTGGGTTGAAGGAAACCGCGCCTCTGTGATAGCCGGGGTCGTATTCGAGTTCATAAATAGGGATACGGGATACGAGATCTATTGTCACGAATAGATAAGATAATCATTTATTGTATCAGAACTGTGTACAATATTTTCTTTCAGATGTTGTAAAAATAAATAGTTTCAACAGTTTTTACCCGTTTCAGACAGGAATAGTTTTTAAATGATATAATGTCTTGCTAAATAGGGAGATGGTGAATCGTTATTTAGGGATATGGCGATAATTTACATCCCTAATTACAAACTCGAATAAGGCCCCTGAAACTTGGATAATTCGGAACAACAGTCCCATAGCAACAATCACAACATTTTTCCTCCAACGCAATGTTCGTCTAAGACGAAACTAAATCGCTCTAATTTGTACTTTAATAGTACATTAACCAAGATCTTTGTTACTCTGACATTATAAACTGCGTTACGACCCTTTGGGGATAAGTAGGCATCACACCGTCGGCGCGGCAAAGCTCAAGTTGCTTATGAATAATTTATATAAAGATGGCGCGAGAAGCCAAATACCGCGAGCGCTATGCCTGCGAGATATTTGGCTTGTCACCCCAGAAGGTATCCTAGTTAGTTTGATACCCTCCATTTCAATACCCTTGACACTAAATTTGCCTTTACTAAATAGGTTAAAACAGTATGTTTCTTAGTTTGAACAAATGTTGATTTCGGATCTCGAATTAGCGATATTAATACGTACGGTCGAACAAATTAGATTAGTCGAAATCAGGTGTGCAAAATGCGTAAAGACAAATAATGTAAAAAAAAATGCAAATAGTAAAGACAAATTTGTCAAGGTACCCACAGATGGATTTACTTGTGTATGCAGCATTCGAAACGAATTTTAGTTCAGTATATTCATGCTGAGGGGTGTATCACCAGATCATAATGAATCTTGACTTCGACCCTTGAGATACAATTCTATGCTTGCGTATAAGAATATCTTCTGCCCGAGACTTCGTACGCGTGGAATATAAAATTGCCGATAACTTCTCTTTCCGACATCCGATTTTAATCAAACATGTTGCTTATATGTTGCTCCAAATGATGCTCTATCAACCCTTGAAAACTGCATTCAAATCGGTTCAGTAGTTTCGGAGATTAACTCTAACAAACAGACAGACAGAAAAGATTTCTAAAAATCGCTGTTTTGTAGTCTACCATACATCTTAAGACCCTCCGTTCCTGTTTTTGAACTTTTCTTTCTATGTACAGACACGCCGGGTTCTGCTCTTTTATTATAGTATAGATAGATAGATAGATAGATAGATAAGGTATCATATTGTTTCTAATGCTGCATTCACTCTCATCAGTACACGACATATTACAGACTAGTATTTGTGCGTTTCGACCTAATAATTAAACTCCACACACAGCACAACACTAATTTAGGTACTCAAATGCATACACCAAACAAGGTACTGAATGTATCATCATATTTATATAATTTATATTATCTATACCATATACTTATTGCTGTTTCTGTCACACAGATTTATAGAGAAGAGCTCGATAGGTCTTAAACTACTGGCTGGCATTAATAGTTGCACATACAGTTAATTATTTAATTATGATGTTTGATTGGTCGATAATTTCGTTTTATAAATTGGCGTTACAATCAAGTCCAATCCCAACAGAAAACATCATAGGTCTAAAATATACATACATGCTATCAAATTATTAAAAGGCGCCCTCAAAGGTCATTTAGAAAGGTAATATATTAAATGCCAGCCTTACTTGTACTTTAAGGTAAAGTTACCACAAACTGTCGATGTTTTATAGTCATTCCAAATATGCTCAAAACTCCATCATTGATGATACCATCCATAAAAGTATTTTTTAATACAGGTGCTCAAAAAGTGAACATTTCGATACCTGTTTAACGTGCCAAAAGCTTGTCATTTCCGAACGAGCGTTTTGCGTTTTTTGACAGCTAGTGAGCGTGCCTAAAGTTGTTTTTTACGAACTAGTGCGTAAAGTTTTTTGAGCTTCATCCTGTTCATTTATTTTTTTATACCTTTTTTTCGCAAATGTATTAAAAAATGACAAGCGAAATTGTCATTTCTCACTCGTCCCTAAAATGACAAACTTTTCGCACTTGCATCAAAATATACTATTCCCGCAGTACGTTTATCACACTGAGCACTCTTACAAAACACCGACTAGACCACAACTACTATAGGGCACGATAGAATAAACTTCAAATTATGGCCTGTCGGTATAGACTACGTTTTATTTTGGTATTCATTCCTACAAGGTCCCCTATATACGATAAAAACCGACACGATTAAATAGCTATACTATGCTACGTAAGCTATACATTCAAACTCTAAATTAATGAACAATGATCAACTGAGGTACTTTAAAATCTACATTTATTTATTGCTTTTATGGATTCCATGCGGAAGACTAACTTCGAAGCATTTGTTTCAGTACTCACTATTGGACATTGAGAGGGACTTCGGTCCGTGATAACTTAGATCTTCATTACCTATCATGAAACTTAACATTTCATCATTGATCTATTATAAGTAAAAACGGGTTCCCGAACCGCTCCGGCACCCGTTTGGCCTTCGATATAAAAATATTTTCTAATGTCAGTTTGCTCCATATATTTGGACATATTAGGCACTGTTCGTCCATATGTTATTGCTTGTTAAAGGTCAATGCATTTCATATATCATGATTGGTAATGATTCTCCAAAAAACTATCACCAAATGACCAAAAATGGAATTCAAAGGACAGTGCAGCGACTGTGGACTACTCCCATAGTTTATGGAATGAATATTCACTAATCTAGAGATTAAAAATAATGTCAACAACGACTAAATATCTTTCAAATCAACGACATATTGTTACCGCCCGGAGTCTAACGCTACACACATCAACCCTTCTATCTTTACTTGCTATGGAACTACAATAGTTAATTCCGGCTTTACCTAAGATAATAATATCTCCGTAGCTCGAGTTCTTGCTTGTCTTTCATAAAATAATCCTTCACTTTCTTAGTAAGGTTATTTTTCATCAATCACAATTGAAAACTTCATTTTCTTCCACTCTCTCCTTGTAACAATATGTGATCTAACAAAATGCTAAAAGCTGTAATTAATTTACACTAAACATCAAATTTACTGTAAATAATTTCTAAGGCCAGGGGTTTTATTAAATCACTTTTCTTAGATAACAATAGGTACCTACTATAAAACACATTTTTTACCTTGATTTTCAAATTTTAATTTTGATCTAGTTAATATATTCCTTAATTCCTTTCCTAAAGACAGATGGTTCAGTAAAGATCAATGAAGTCCATCTTAAAGACATAAAATCGTATGGTAATGGTATATAACAAATCATTAACAAATACATATTGGGAAATACTTACCATCGTCGGAACAACACACACGAAGATTGGTCCTCAAATGAAAATGGTTACTCTAATTAAAATTATAAATGTAAATTATAATTAGTAACATAAAACATTACGATTATAAGCGCTTAACATTTTCACAAATATAGGCCCTGCTTATTTAGTAAAATTTTAGGAATAGTATAAGTACATAGTTAAAGATATTAATTAATTTAAAGAGGTAGAAGGTCGATCAGTAAAAAAATATTTGGCATAGAGGAGATATGAAAAGGTTGATTTTTTTATAATTCCATTACTTTATCCCTTTTACTGATATTCTCTTATACGATTGATGAAATGAAAACTAAATATTATAATGTGAGTAATAAATTAATTTGTAATGGCAACTCAAATGATCGATCACTAAGTTCTATTAAATCGTGGGGAAGTTTGTAACGTTGAAAAGCTATCAGCATTTCTGCGCCACTCAAGAGTGAAAGCGATATATTTCAATCTCACTCTTGAATAATGTTGAATAAAAACAGTTATTGTCGTTTTACGCAATTGCAAGGCCGCATCCTGTGTCGGAAGCGCTTAGCATTTGCGTAGAACGACATCAAACTGTAATTAGATAAAATCATTGATTTTCAGGTGATCAGATGGTCTTCAAAAAGTCGAAAATAAAAACATAGCTACCTATATTTTGCGTCGAACATTTGGAGAACCTTGGAGAGCCTTTTCGCTGCCACAATATTCACAGCATAACAGAGCCAACGTAAAAGCTCAAAGATTTGTACATTATAGTTTGTAAATTTTGTATACATTTTCATGTTCTTTTTGTACAATAAAGTGTTTCTTTACCATCCCTACACAAGTAAAATTCAAAATTGGTGCTATTTTAATCTGGCAGCGAAAAGTTTAACAGTAACTCACGAAGGCCTAAACTAAATAATTAGGAACGAGGCTCATTAACACAAGTGGCGTTTAGAATGGAAATGTCGAAAGTTTCGGGCGCCATTGTAGCGTGAACTTTGAGGCGAGGGAGGGCTTACTGTCACGGCGAGCTGTGGCGGCGGCGGCGGCGGAAGACGAGCGCGAAGATGCTGCGCAAGCGCCGCCAGCGACGCCGCCCGCCGCCCGTCGAGATCGACGTTCCCAGCAGGGACGCCTAGGAAACAAACACAATTAAAATTAATTAAAAATAAAACCGGCCAAGTGCGTGTCGGGCCACGCGCAAATTATAGGGTTCCGAAGTTGACGATGCCCACAGTACCTTTCTAAGACTTATTAGCATCTAGCTAGCCTGTGGTATGACGTGCCCGCCCGACTCCCCTGCCGCTCGAGAAAAATCATCATTATAAGTTGGTCGACTATTACTCGTAAGTTTGTACAGCCTACTTAGCTCTGATAGTTTTCCTTTCAACTACGTTATATATGCCACAACCGTGATTTTTTTCAGCCATCCAAATACCACCATTTAGCTGGCAGGGGGGGGGGACACGTGACTCTAACAAAAAATAGCACTTTAAAGCTTAATATTTCACAAACGCATCACTTAATCAAAAAATGGTTTTAACAAACCCACAATATTTTTTCGAGACCTATTCAACGATATGCCGCACCATGGGGTACGCAAGAAAAAAAAATTACATCCCCACTTTACGAGTAGGGGAGGTACCCTATAAAAACATATATTTCAAAATTTTATTGTACCACTTTGTCAGCATAACTAATATGCATATTCATGCCAAATTACAGCTCTCTAGACCTAAGCATCTCCGAGCAATAGTGCGGACAGACGGACGGACATGGCGAAACTATAAGGGTTCCTTATGGACTTCGGAACCCTAAAAACGACTCAGGGTCACAGCACACCACATAAACTCGCAGAATCCATAGAAAATTCACAAGAGATTAAATATTGATAAAACATGATGTACTTCAACAGGAAAATAGATAGTGCTTCGGCAGTAAATACGTTAAGTTTCCGCCTGATGGCGCGAGCAACTAGAGATTTGACGTTACAAAAAAGTAAACAAGATAGAGTGGTATTGCACTATGCAACTTCCTTCGCACACTGCAGTAAGGCGTCAATGAAAATACTTAACATCCATGTCTCGAGTACAAACATTGTGCTAATCACACAAAGTTTGCCCCTAGCGGGATTCGAACCCGCAACCGTCGGAACAGTCGACAGGTATTGACCAACTGAGCCAGACCTGTCGTCAAAGATCCCTTTTAGTGTGAAACATCATTATATAGGTTTACACAACTTAGAAGGCGCGTGGATTCGGCAAAAATAGATTCTGCGTCAACGGCTGAAGTGCCTCGCCGCGCGCCTTCTAAGTTGTGTCGTGCTATGTACCTGTCTCTGTCGCTCGAGGCGGCGGATCTCGCGCACGAGCGCGTGGAAGGCGTCGTCCACAAAGTGCCGCAGCGCCGCCGAAGTCTCGAAGAAGGGACAGCCGAGCTGAGTCGCCAGCGCAGCTCCTTCTTCCGTCGTCACCTGTTAACAAATAGACTTAGACCCGGTTTCTGAATCCCCAAAACGACTCGCTTGAGTTACGGATGACAGATTCTATAATGTCAAATTTAAACCGTTCAAAATGAGGCGTTTCATGGGTATAGACTCCCGGCAGAGTCGTTGATCGGTAGGAACATGGCAATATCAGAGTGAGAAGTACCTAGTCATGCATACTTCGGTTTAGGATTGTGAAAACCTTTTTTTGGAGATCTAATTTTGAAACAAAAACATTTCTCTGTTATAAATTGCGAGTCACAAACTTATACAAAGCACTGTCTTTGCTGTCTATCTGCGAGCATATCACTTAACTAAAGGGTTACATTTCTACAGTAAACCGACTTAAGCCACCCATGACATTTGGAACATCTGCTCACATAGGAAAACTAATGTATAAAAAGCGTAAAAGGTAAAGGTAGTGGCTGACTATTGAATAACACAAAACCGTAGTTGTTTTCAAGCCTCTTCAATGCCTGGATTTTAGTTAAATGGACATCAAAATAAGTATTGTCACACCCACAACACTCCGTATATACTGACCGTAATCAGCACACTAAAATATTATCTTGTACAAATACGTGCGCGTGTGTGCGAGAGTGCGTGTTCGCCGGTTTTGCTATAGTACGACGCGGGCGGTGTGAGGTATCTTGAGTTGCTGCAGGGCGGTGCGTGTCGCTACTGGTACGATAGTACCTATTAGGTATACTGTGGCATTGTTTAGACGCTATGACTAAGTCAGGGCTCACCTGTCGGTGTCGCGGCGCCAAATCGAGCTTGTTGCCGACCAGCACAAGCGGCAGGCGCTCCAGCGGCCGCGCTTGGGCCAGCAGCCGCCGGTACTCCGCCGCGGCCCGGAACGACCGTCGGTCCGTCACCGAGTAGCATAACACGAAGCCCTCCCCGCACCGCATGTATTGCTCGCGCATCGCTGTGAACTCCACCTGGGTAGAAGACAATATAATTACAGTTTCGGCTCAACAAGGGCTCAGCATAATTTGGGGAAATTTTAGAGGCATATGCTCAGCAGTAAGTGATCAGATGTCAAAGAATAGTATCTTTTTAGGGTTCTGAAGTCCACAAGGAACCCTTATAGTTTCGCCATGTCCATCCGTCCGTCCGTCTGTCCGCACTATTGCTCGGAGATGCTTAGTTCTAGAAAGCTGTAATTTGGCATGAATATACATATTAGTTACGCTGACAAAATGGTACAATAAAAATTTTAAATATATTTTTTTATAGGGTACCTCCCCTACTCGTAAAGTGGGGATGTATTTTTTTTTTCTTGCGAACCCCATGGTGCGGCATATTGTTGAATAGTTCTTGAAAAAATATTGTGGGTTTGTTAAAACCCTTTTTTGATTAAGTGATGCGTTTGTGAAATATTAAGCTTTAAAGTGCTATTTTTTGTTAGTCGCGTTTCCCCCCCCCCCTGCCAGCTAAATGGTGGTATTTGGATGGCTGAAAAAAATCACTGTTGTGGCATATATAACGTAGTTGAAAGGGAAACTATCACAGCTAAGTAGGCTTACGAGTCATAGTCGATCCAAAATTGTAACATGATTTTTGCACATTTTTGCATGCTTTTCGATAGTACTATCAAATGGCAAGGATAGCTATGACTCGAAAGCATTATTTTTTTGCTATGCCATATAATAGGTTTAATAACATGTTCATTGCAAGCAATTTTTGAAATCCATTTTGAATGAGAAATCTGCATGTGCTGAGTTTTAATTATTGAAATATGGTTAACTAAATGCAACATACCTGTCCCGCTGTGTCCAATATATCTAACAATGCTGGTTCTCCATCAATGACAGCTTGCTGCTGATATGAATCCTCTGAAACAAAGAACACAGATTAATACAAAACAAATAAACTATTGCTTACATACTCATCATATACTCATGAAAAGCTTTGAAATATAAACAACAGTCTGTGTCAAACCCTGAACTGAAGTTTCCAACTCGGTATACTATTATAATACGGATAAAACCGCAAAACTCTAGGAAATAGTAAACACAACATACCTATAGTAGGGTCGTGGTAGTCCAAGAAACTGTGACTGACGAACTGCAGCGTGACAGCGGACTTGCCGACGCCGCCGTCGCCAAGCACCACGATCTTGTAGACTCGGAGGCCGCGCGACGTGCCCGAGGCCTCCCCGGCCATGCCGCCGCATGCCTGGCCCTGCCTCTTCGGACCTCGCCCCGCCTCGCTCTCACCTCCACCCTCACTCTCCGAACCCACGCGCCATCGCCCCACACCACACAAACCCAATATCACCACCGTGATTGCTGTTTAGGAAGCCAATAGAATCCTCATTTAATAAAGCGCATTGTGTTCATAATAAATTGTTGCAATAAAAATCGACAGCTGATTATTGTGCGCGATTGACATTTTGAAGGTATTGTGTTTTTTTTTCTAGAGGTTGGTAGGACGTAAACTGCGTTTCATGAAGTTTATAAAATTTGGGATTTTTGGGAAAACTTTTCAGGATTAAAATCATGTGACTAGAAAAAATAATCATGAGAAATCTGGAATGAATGTGGTGACATATCTATTAATGTACTGATTACACCACTAGCATCCTTGTAAAAAATGTCTGTGACTGTGACTCTGTGTTTATCTAAATGAACGCATTTCTTTCAATAAAATATGGGGCGTTCGAAAACCTGTTTATGAAAAACCTGTTTATGAGGCATGGCCACGCAAGGCTAAAAATAAATGGGTAAAAATATATTTTTGATTATTAATTATTGCTATTTCAACATTTTTGTTCCATAAAAGAAATATTTGGTAACTGATTTTCTTTATTTTTATGTTGAATAAGCATTTACCATGAAATTTGAGTATTCAAAAAGTAGTATTGGAACGAAAATGTCAATTTCTCAACTTTGGATGGATTTGGCTTTACCTTTCTAATCTTTGTAAACAAATACATAATAATCGTAAAAATGGCCCATATTCAATTCGTAGATGAGTTGGTTAAAGAGTATTTACTGTATAGAGGCTTCACTTCCACAGTGAAGGCGTTCGATAATGATTTGAAGGCTGATAAGGACAAAGGTTTTAGGGTGGATAAGATCGTGGACCAAATACTTCAGTACATTAATGTTTCTGATCTGAACGGCTTGAAAGAGTACTGGTCCCACCTCGACAGTTTGGTATTTTCTAAATTGGAGATTCATGTACAGCCAGGTAGTCCCTTATCCTCCTCAATCGTGTTTTATTATTTGTTTCAAGATGTGTATACTTGTGTTTTGTTTCAGCTGTTAGAAAGTTAGAGTATAGTCTCTACAAGTTGTACTTGGTTACTGCAGCACAAGGAACTGGTGGCGTGAAGAATGAGAGAGTCACAGAGTTTTTTACCAAAATGCTTGCCGAGTTACAGGGCCAAAATGAGTGGAGAGACTGGTTCAGTATGTATATTCATGACACCTAATGAAAATGCTCATAACAAGTGCCCAATAGTTCTGGAAAGTGCTAGATAAGTTGCTATTTATAAAACTAGTAACTTACATTAATTTCATATTCACACAAGTATCCATCTGTGATGAATGAAGGTTCAAAATCCTTTAAAAGTTTACTACCAACTATAAACATTTCCATTACAGTGTTACCATACATCCAAAAACCCGAAGAGAACCCAACATTCAGCCTGTACTTCACCCGAGCGTGGCAGGACAGTGTGCTGGTCTCGCTGCATAATCTGTTGGCCACCGTGTTCCAGTGCATGCCGCAGCCTACCCTGACCAGCTACGAGAGCGATGCCGCCATGGTCAAGCGACTGCAAGACGAACTAGCAGCGCTTAAAGGGATGGTATGAGTAATTATATCAGAATCTTGTATGCTTAAAACTATAACAACATTTACTTTGACACACATTTTACACTTGCGAGTCGCATCCAAATGTTGCAGAGATATACTGTCATTTAATAAGCTTCTACAAAATGTAACTTTTCAGGTGCAGCAGCAAGGATTTGAAAAAACAACACCCAGTGGTCACCAATCCAGGCTGGCTCAATACTCGGAGCGGTTGAGTGGTCCCTTGCCGTTGGTGGACGACTTCTGTGCCATTCCTTCAGAACACCTGGACAGTGGGATCAGGGAAGCGAAGGGCTTGAGAGGGCTCATCCGGCAGATGGGAGGCAGTCCAGTTATGGGCAGGAAGTCGGGACGATCGCAAAGCCAGAACTAATCAGCTTATGTAATTTATTTTGTGAAGAATGAGGCTTAATTTAAAATGTATACCATTCTCAAATATGTAGTATAAACTTGTAAATATTCCTAATTTAAGATGATCTCAAATCAAATCATTTATTCTCATAAAAAGTTTACAAAGAATTGTTTTACTTTATTTTTTTCTTTTATAAATAAATCATCGTTCCATGTTCTGTTATTTCACTGAACTAGGCTTGTTAAAACTTTTTCAACAAACCATGACAGGTTTACATATCTTAGAAGGCGCGTGGATTAAGCAATAATAGACTTTGCGTCAACGGCTTAAGTGCTTCGCCGCGTGCCTCGTGCAGCCGTGTCGTGTTACACATACATTTTGACTCTATGGAAATTAATCCGTCAATCTGACTTCAAATTCTCGTCACAACAATTACAAGCAAAATTCTAAGTTTTCTTAATTTCCTGTTCTTATCAAATCTCGTAACTACCCCGACCTGATCCGTCTGAAACCTGCAAGATGTCGCACGCGTATTTAGCGGACGCCATGCACCGATCAGATCGCCGCAACCGGCTATGGTACCAGCGGTACTTGGTCACTGTGCTGGACCAGGCCAAAGACCGGCAAACAAGGGACGTGGACGTGTCTATCGAACTCGCCAAACAACTTACGTCTGTGAGATCCTTTTTCCGTACTCTACATTCCTAATGGACCTGATACTACATGAAATCATGTCACACAACCTCCTACTGCCTGCTGGTAAACACTACTGTCGTCACGGCCTGGGATATCTAATAGCCATAATCCATTTTTAATATTATAAATGCGAAAGTAACTATGTCTGTCTGTTACCTCTTCACGCTTCAACCGCTGGACTGATTTTGGTGAAATTTGGTATGGAGATATAGTTGGAGTTGCGGAAAAGGACAAAGGCTACTTTTTATCCCGGAAAAACGCAGTTTCCGCGGGAACGCGATAACCGAATTCCACGCGGGCAGAAGCTAGTAATAATCTATATATATAAAACTCAAAGGTGACTGACTGACTGACTGACTGATATAGTGATCTATCAACGCACAGCCCAAACCACTGGACGGATCGGGCTGAAATTTGGCATGCAGGTAGATGTTATGACGTAGGCATCCGCTAAGAAAGGATTTTGCAAAATTCCCACGGGAACGGGAAAAAAAGGGATTTTTACATTTTAATGTTTAGGCGCGTACGAAGTCGCGGGAAACATCGTAGAGATCTGAAATTTGGCATGCAGGTTCCTTGGGGAGCGTAGGGAAGCACTAAGAAAGGACTTCCCGAAATTCCCACGGGAACGGGATAAAATGGTTTTTTTACATTTTAAGGCGCGTACGTAGTCGCGGGGATCCTTGTAGTGAGATGAAATTTGACATGCAGGTTCCTTATGAAGCGCAGGGGAGCACTATGAAAGGATTTCCCGATATTCCCACGGGAACGGGAAAAATGAGATTTTTACATTTTAATGTTTAGGCGCGTACGAAGTCGCGGGAAACAGCTATCTATCTATCTAAATATATAAAAGAAGAAACTGACTGGCAGACTGAATGACTGACTGACTGATCGATCAACGCACAGCCGAAACTAATTGGCCTAGAAACATGAAACTTGACAGGAAGGTTCCTTTTATGACGTAAAGTGAGCACTAAGGAAGGATTTTTGGAAATTCCCCCCCTGAAGGGGTATTAAGGGGGTTTAAGGTTTGTATGAAACTTCTAAACCGCTAGGCCTAGAAACATGAAACTTGGCAGGAAGGTTCCTTTTATGACGTTAGTGAGCACTAAGAAAGGATTTTTGGAAATTCCCCCTTTAAGGGGGTAAAAAGAGGGTTGAAAGTTAGTACGAAACTTCTAAACCGCTAGGCTTAAAAATATCAAACTTGGCAAGGAGGTTCCTTTTATAACGTAAGTAATATTAATTAAGTATTTTTGGAAATTTCCCCTTTAAGGGGGTATAAAGGATTTTTGGAAATTCTCCCTTTAAGGGGGTGAAAGGGGGTTGAAAGATTGTATGAAACTTCTAAACCGCTAGGCTTAAAAATATCAAACTTGGCAGAGAGGTTCTTTTTAAAACGTAAGTGAGCATTAATAAAGAATTTTTGGAAATTCGCCCTTTAGAGGGGTAAAATGGGGGTTAAAGTTTGTATGAAACTTCTAAACCGCTAGGCTTAAAAATATGAAACTTGGCAGAGAGGTTCCTTTTATAACATAAGTGAACGTCGATAAAGGATTTTTGGAAATTCCCCTCTTCAGGGGGTAAAAATGGGTTCGAAGTTTGTATGTAATTTCTAAACCGATAGACCTACAAATATGAAATTTGGCTAAAAGATTTTTTTATGATTTATGTGAGCACTAACAAAGGATCTTTGGAATCCCCCCCGAAAAACAGGGGTTGAAAGTTTATATGATGAAACTTCTAAACCACTAGGCTTAAAAACATGCAACTTCGCAGGGAGGTTCCTTTTATAACGTAAGACGTAAGTGAGCGTTAGTAAAGTATTTTTAGAAATTCCCCCCTTTAGAGGGTAAAACGGGGGTTGAAAGTTTGTATGTATCTTCTAAACCGGCTACTTACATATTAAGTTCCGTTTAAACAACGTGTTCACTTTTTATCCCGGAAGAACGCTTACAGCACGCGGGAACGCTATAACCGAATTCCACGCGGACGAAGTCGCGGGCAAAAGCTAGTAATAATATAAATGTGAAAGTTTGTTTGTTCTTCCTTCACGTCGTAACGACTGGACCGATTTTGATGAAATTCGTTGTGGAGATAGTTTTAAATCCTAAGAATAAGAATAATACTCTTTACTCCGATATTTCTATGGGTCAAACCAGTTTTTCAATATTTGTATAACTATTTCATGAACATCTATGTACGAGTAGGTATTGCATCACTTCTACGCGAGCGAGACCAAGTCGCGGGCTGCGCTACGGGTAGTATTTTTAAAAACGCAAAACCCCTCCGTCAATTCACCAATCTCGCTCGACTCACCGTTAGGCCGTTTCTTACGGTGTATAGATAATGAGCGAGAAGCTGCCGAAACCGACGGTGGTGCCGCTGCGGGAGCTAGTGCCGTCCGAGGACGATAGCATGATGAAACCCATTGAGCCCGAGGTGCTAGACCTGCTGTACGGCAGCACCGAGAAGGGCGCCGGCGAGCGGTACCTGCACGCGCGGAACCATAAGGCGCCGGAGGATAAGTTAGTGCTATTAATATTTAGCCCATTATCATACCTACCAGCCGAAAGACTCTTTGGCACTCACACTAGTGCTACGCCACAAGCTTCATTAAGAGCTCTATCCCTACCGTCAAAACGTCAAGGCATTGAAACCGAACTTTAAGCAGCTATAGATTTAAAGTTCAATTTGAGCGCAATGACACTTTGACGATAGGGTAGGGAATTTATCTTTCCTTATGTAACGTTTCGAATCTCCACGGCGTCTTTTCGAATTTTGTAAGAAACCGAATAGGGATTTCTTTATATACCTATCCTTACCTATTTGGGATATGGGAAATCACCTATAGTCCACCAACTCGAATGGGAAGGCTAACGACAATGCGTCGGTACGCAGACGCTATTTGAAAACTTTCTGGTTTCTTCCGGTACGACCAATGTGCTGTGCCCCGCTCACTGATAATCTACCTATCTATACCTAACTTTTATATCTATCGTCAGCTAAAATTTAGGTATTCTTCGGATAGTCCATACCTATACAGAATTCGAATTTATTCCGAAACAAATTCAAATTTTGTATAGACTATTCGACAAATAAATTTATCTGACAATTGAAAAATCAGCCCCTAAGGCTTTTCCTTAACCTTAGCTTACAACCACCAGATACTTCTTCCGCGTGGTAACAAGCTGGGACTACGGCTGGCAGCAGAAGCAGTCGCGAGTGCCCGCGCGCGACTTCAACCGCGGCCGCTGCGCCATCCTGCGAGACACCTTCTACAGAAAGAACAACCTGGCGCCCGACCCGCCACACTACGCTCAACCTAGCGGAGGAGAGATCTCCATCTGCTCTGAATACTCATGCAATTTCAGCTAGTTCAGAAGTTAGAGTAAAGACGGTGACTAAATCAGAAAATGGGAACGTAAACTGCGGTCACTGCGCCATCCTAAGACACGGTCTACAGAAAGAACAATTTAGCACCCGACCCACCACATTACGCGCCACCTAGCGGAGGAGAGATCTCCATCTGCTCTGAATACTCATGCAATTTCAGCTAGTTCAGAAGTTAGAGTAAAGACGGTGACTAAATCAGAAAATGGGAACTTAAACTGCGGATACTGCGCAATTCTGAGACACGGTCAACAGAAACAATAATTTAGCACCCGAGCCACCACATTACGCGCAACCTAGCGGAGGAGATATATCCATCTGCTCTGAATACTCATGCAATTTCAGCTAGTTCAGAAATTAGAGTAAAGACGGTGACTAGAAAATGGGAACTTAAACTGCGGTCACTGCGCCATTTTGAGACACGGTCAACAGAAACAATAATTTAGCACCCGAGCCACCACATTACGCGCAACCTAGCGGAGGAGATATATCCATCTGCTCTGAAACTCATGCAATTTCAGCTAGTTCAGAAGTTAGAAGTATAGTGGGTGTTGATATCAGAAAATGGGAATTTAAACTGCGTTCACTGCGCCATTCTGAGGTACTGTCTACAGAAAGACATCAACTTAGCATCCGACCCCGTCGCACTATGCGCAATCAAGTGGAGGAGAGATTTTATATATGCTTCGAATACTCATGCAATTTCAGCTAGATTGGCAATAAGAATAGATATCCATAGTAATAAGATTAGAAAATTAATTTGGAACGCGGCCTTATTGAGCCTTACTTTTGGCCACTGGTTTATCAGTATCACGACAGTTAGATCTTTCGGCTTTATCGGGGTAGAAATAAGTAAACGTTGTATAGCAAAAAACATATATTTTATATTTTTTTATTATTTACAATATTTCAACTTTTATTTACATATTAACAACAGCAAATGTAACCCAATACTTTAAGGCCACATCTCACTGTCAGAAAAGGGAATTATTACAAAATAAAAATATTATAAATGTGTACAGTAAGGATCGTTTACAATCTATTTTAATTTAATATACAATCTAATCGTTGCTCCGCTGTAGAAGCGCTAATGATGCATGAGGTCAATGGGGAAAGGTTCAATGGAAGCGTACAAGGCGGGCGCTGTAGGTGACCTAATGATTATGATACTTGAGGTCAGACTTAAAGCTGAGAACACTTGTCATATTGGTTACACGTGTTCTTGGTACTGCAGCGTCCGCGTCGACGCACCCATTAAAGCATACAATCTACGAGTAATGCTAGATGACGCAATAATTAAAATTAATCAACCATCGATAATCAACAACATACGCTCACTCTAACATATTAAAATCTACCAAATAATAAAAAATATTAATAAATATGAGACGTTTTGTTCATTCTCAAGTTCAATATTTGACACATTTATGTACAATAATTATCAGTCCTTCGAATTTCGCGTTACAACACAGCAGTTATTCATTTTAGTTACTAACTTAACAATGGGTTGTGCGGAACAAGACATTAAAGTACGATTGACATCAAAGGGCCTTTAGCATGCAGACCGGAGCAATGGAAACGTGTAGTTAGTATAAAATAAGTAAATTTTTATCATACTTGCGATTTGTGATTAGCGACAGAGCAAATCATGCCTTTATGTGCAATACATAAAGTTCTATTTCATTTAACAAGTGCACATAAGAAGTTCCAGCTAAATTTGATATGAATCGTACTTTAGAGATTATTACGGTCTTTCCTTTCACACGATGTCTTTAGTTTACGCTAAGCGGGGCACTTTATATCGGCACAATCCCAGGAAGAGACTAATTATTTGGGATGCATCTCATATACTACAAAACCAGCGCAAAAGTTATTAAGATTTCATTGGCTGCGAACTGTAAGTTTGCGATTTGACAAACGACGCGGGGGTCAGTATGTTGCACTTTATTTTATTTATCAAGGAAATAAGATGTATTTCCTACTCGAAAGTGTTTTTCGATGATTTAAACTTTGCGGCAGTGGACTGTAGTGTAGGTTTATTGATATTTACAGCACGACACAATTTAGAAGGCGTGCGATGAAGCACTTAAGCCCAACGGCTTAAGCGGCTGCGTCAACACGCAGAGTCCATTTTTGCTTAATCCACGCGCCTTCTAAGTTGTGTAAACCTGTACCGTCCGGAACAATTGAGTAATCATTGTTTTTAAATTAATTAACTTTATACTATAATACTTAATCAAATTAATTTGCAAAACTTGCCTATTAAAAATGACAAAGTTTTTGAATAAAAATGCTTTTATAATTTTAGGCACTGGCACTAATGTTTAAGCGTTGAATTTATTTATTGCTATGATTAGGTCATTGCTCCGAACTTTTTAAAAGCCACAAACGATACGTGCTCTGAAAATCTACAGCGTAAAAGACATTTGGTCATACGTGTAAAGTTAAAATAGGCGCTTTATTCACAATTTGCGGTAACACAGTTAACGTTCAGTTCTTCGATATTGCTTATTTTGTGATGACAATGAATGAGATCTGACGTGATATGACAGTTCATACAATCCCAGCTCAGATTTCTCTGTCTCTTACATACAAACACTTTTTTCTAAACCAAAAAATCTGTATAGAAACCAGAGACCAATCTATGATAGTTCCAATAATATGATAGTTCACTATGGTAAGTAGAATTAAATTTTAAATCAAATTTATTCCTAATTAATATTCGAATGTTGTCCATCTCACTATGTTAGTTAATGTCATTTTGTGTTCATTTAAGTACCCAAAGTATTATAACGTAAGTTCAAATGTTTCGATACTCTGATATGAAGTTATTGTCATCATTATAATTTGGAATAAGCATGCGAACTTGACATTTTAAGTTGGCGCCTCTATCTGCAAGGTGGTGTCTGTCAATGTCAACGTTTTGTCAATTCATACAATAGTGTCAATGTCACTGTGACATTTAACGTTCCAGAGACCTCAGTGTTGCCAATTTAGCGTGTACGCACCTCGCAGGACAGCAAGCGCCTCTAGTGGCGGATCCACTCGCGGTGATCCTTATTGGACAACCGTATTAAGTTCCATCAATCTAGCCCAGTCCCAAAAAATAACGCTAACCTGTGGAAACACGCACAAATAAAATCACTGTATATTTTATTTAACCTTTTCAATGCCACGGTAAATACAAAAGCCGTCACTGGCACGCCGAGGGTGGCTGACGTCAAAGGCTTTGATTGTGTTAAATATTGTGTAAAGCGAATGTGGACGTATTTAACCTCCTTATTCGTTGTACGCCATGAAGCATACATAGGTCGTTGGCGGTGCCAATATGTGTATCGTTGGCGTCGAAAAGGTTAAACTATTTAAAGCGTAATGACAAGGTGTTCAATAATGGAATCTAACGACGACCTTTTGGGCCTCGCTCAGGGATCAACGACGCGGTGCGCGATGCATTAGGCGGTGCGTGTAGCGACAAAATTAAACATGTGACGATTATATGAGAGTGTTTATGGAATAGCGTTGTCTCGCGCTCATACACTACGGATTCTTTCCGAATCACGCTCACAACACTGAGCGCGTTACGGGAAACTTTGTGAGCGTGCTCACAGCGCTCAGGAAATTGATGACGTCATCGATCGACGCTCACGTCAAAGTGTCAAAGTGACATTTGACTATACATTTGATGGGACACGATTCCCTAAATTAAAAAAGTTTGACCGTTCCGTGGCGCCATGAGCGTGCTTATGATCGTTCCGAATCAAAAACGCGCTCACACGGTCGTGAGCGTGACATTTGATTCGGGACACTTATGAGCGTTGTGAACGCTGTGAGTGCTTTGAGCGCGACACGGAATGTACCATGCGTATTCTGCGCCTCCCAAAGCCCCGCGTATGGAGTGTGGAATGTGTCTTGGTAAGGAGCGCAATCTTATATGGCGAAACAGTTGAAAACGTGTCCAGCGGATTTGATAAGCAACAAAACAAAACACACTCTCCTCACAACCGTTTTCGCCTCAGCAGCGCCATCTGAAGGCGCTACTGCAGACTATGCGCCTAGGTGGCTTGACTGGAGTGGCGACGGCAGCGCCCCCAACCTACCCGATTTGGTGTCCACCTTTGGAACTATAAAGATTGCGCTCCTTTACTTCAACCCTCCATAGCCCCGCGCTTCGCGACGCTGGCGAGGCATTAGATCGATTGTCGTCATAATAATAACAATTCTGCGATTATGCTTTTTGGGCACAGAACTACCGTCTGGTTTTTACATGCTTAGACAAAATAAACCAGATCACTTGTTTAATTCATACGATTGTTCCACATTTGTTAGAATTTTCCATACATTCAAATTTAAAATAATATGTCATTTTGCATTTCAATTGCTCACAAGTAGATTCAAAGATATAATTTATCAATCGCGCACACCTCATATCGCGGCACACATACAATTAACGACAATAATTAAGGCGCGTCTTGTCTGTAGACTAATAATTAACTTAGGTTATGTACTACTAAAATTATAGCCGAAATATTTGCTGGGTTCACTCTAATCTTTCTAAATCACTCGATGATTTTCAAGTACCTTTCAAACGAATTAAGGTATACATATTTTTATTGACGCTCCTAGCCTTAGTCTAACTAAAGACTCTGATATTGATGTACATATTTTACTGCAAATATTGTGGGTGGGGATTTTTTAGCGTTAGAGATAATCTAACATGAGAAGTCCCGCGTCTCCACAATTCAAAATGCTTAAAAGTATTTAAAAAGCACCACTAACAGTCTCAACGCATATTTCACGACAGTCTCAGCACGCACACATGCGTTGAGAGTGTTACTACTACTACTACTACGGCCTATTTGCGTCCCACTGCTGGGCACAGGCCTCCTCTCATCACACGAGAGGATTCGGGCTATAGTCCCCACGCGGGCCCAGTGCGGATTGGGGACTTCACACACACATCTTTGAATTACTTGGCAGAAGCGTGCAGGTTTCCTCACGATGTTTTCCTTCACCGAAAAGCTCAGTGGTGAATTCAAATTGAATTTCACACATAAGTAAACTTAGAGGTGCGAGCCGGAATCGAACCCCCGACCCTCTGCATGAGAGGCAGTCAGTCGAACCACTAGGCCACCACGGCTTTCAGTGTTGGTGGTGCTTTATAAATACTTTTTTCCAAACTTTTTTACATTCAAGTGTTTTGAATTGTGGAGACGCGGGACTTCCTATAGTAGATTATCTCTATATTCAAACTATCGTGAATTCGGTCGGACATTCTAAATGGAATGCGCAGTTTGTTGGTTGCTATGTGTTACCGACCTTGTTGGTTGCTATAATGTTTAATTCCCGTGGCTCGGGACGGTCTAATGCCCAAAACTAAGTATACTTGTTGAATGCCGTGGCACAGAATATTTAATAGTACTACATACAGAATGGCCACGGAATCACCCGCCTGAATCTAGCCGGCGCGCAACTCGCGCCCAACTCGCCCTTACCGTCGTTTGTTTCATCCGGAGATGGTGAGTGAATCATTGGCGCGCGTAGTGGTACACACACATTTACAAGTGTACAGACGTCCTCGCATGCACACAGACGTCCTTACACGCAAACATTGACACTTCATTCGAATTGTGTTCGAAATCGTGCTTTTATAGGCCGTGTCCGCCGTGTGGTCCTGGGAAAGTAGAGCACGACACAGCTTAGAAGGCGGGCGACGAAGCACTTAAGCCGTTGATGCAAAGTCTATTATTGCTTAATCCACGCGCCTTCTAAGTTGTGTGAATCTGTACATAGGCTACTTTTTATCCCGAAAAAACGCATAGTTTCCGCGGGAACGCGATAACCGATTTCCACGCGGATGAAGTCGCGGGCAGAAGCTATTTGTTTATAATGTTAGACCGTGCTCGGGTTTTGGTAGAGTATGTTACATGTTGCTATATTTTATATCTACGGTTCGATTAGGTTAAGTTCAGCCTGTTCACTGCTATGTCCCAGTGCACCGCTTGTTGAACTTTATTTCACAGCTGATTTGGTCTGGTGTAGGTACTTTACGAGGCTATTGGTTGCTATAATGTAATACCGTGGCTCCGGCTGTTCAGACGGGGTGCGGCGCGGGCGGCGGCGGCAGCGCCGGCGGCGCCCCGCTGGTCCAGTTAATGAGCGCATGCTGCGGCAACTGCGTCGCTTGGAAGTGGTCCTTGAGGAGAGCTTGGGAGAAGTTGCAGTGCATCTGGTACGCTTCGTTCTCTCGCTCCTCGTCGCCCGAAAGCCGGTACAGATCTGGAGGGAAAGAATATGATTATTAACAGTGTTGTAACCAGAAAATTTCAAATAACTACACCTACTTAATTATATTAAAGGATAGGACACTTATCGCGGCCACTGCCTTTGTAATAATTCTACGGCTTGTACAAGAAAGGAAACGAAATAACAAACGTTTTTGGATTAAAAAAAAACAGATAATAATTATTTAATTAATTTACGACACTGTTATATCTCCATGACGCTCACAACGAACAAGTGAGGCACCCACAACCGTCTTGAGTGAGCGCGGCAAACGGACCGAGGCGCCTTTGAGCACGTAACACGCTGGCGCTGCCTCGGGCTATAGTGAAATTATACAAGAAGAGTGGCAGAGCCCATACTGTAGTGCGTGCTCTGGAACCCGGGTTAACACTAGATCGACATCTAGCGTCCAGTGGCTGAACCCCGATTACCCGACCGTTTAGCAGTTGCTCCGGTACTTGAAGCTAGATGGCGGGCCGAACGCAAAGTGTATTTCTATACAATTTACAACTAATATTATAACTAGAACTCTTTTTTTGAAATCCTCTTATTACACAGAGACTTCGGGTTGTAAGTTGTAAACTGTTAAGCAATAAAATATGCTTTGCGTTCGGCCCGCCATCTAGCTTCAAGTACCGGAGCAACTGCTAAACGGTCGGGTAATCGGGGTTCAGCCACTGGACGCTAGATGTCGATCTAGTGTTAACCCGGGTCCCGGGCACGCACTACAGTATGGGCTCTGCCACTCTTGTTGTGTCATTTCTCTATGCTCATGTATGCCGCTCGGTCGACGCAGCCAATGGGCCGCCCTGTATACACTCACCCTTCAGTATGGCGGAGGCCCAGAGCTGCACGTGCACGTCGGGGATCTTGCTGGCCAGCTGCATGGCCGGCGTGACCATGTTCATGCTCTCGCGCGAGTTGTTGATGGACAGGAAGATGTGGCCCAGCAGGACGAGCGAGCAGGACGTCAGCCGGTTCAGGTCCTCCGCGTTCGCCATCTTCAGCGTCTCGCGGAGATACCGTCTGTTAATAAAAACAGATTTAAACATGGAAATAGATAAAAATAATACTTTGAAAAAACTCTTACGACACTCCATACGAACTGAAAGTAGTTTGCACACTTAAATATTATGTTGTACAAATACGTGCGCGTGTGTGCGAGAGTGCACGTCCCGACCGGCTTTGCTATGGTAAGCCGCACACGTTCGCCGCGCGCGGGGTGAGGTAACTTGTATTGGTGCGGGGGGGTGCGTGTCACTACTGGTAAGTAGGACCTATTAGATATACTGTGCTCGTATGCATATTATTTCGACCCTATCCTCAAATAGACAAGGTCAAGCAAACCGTGGTGATTATATTTCAGCCACAGTATCAGCTATCGATTCAAAGCATGTTTGTCAAGTTTTTTTTTTTGGCATGTTAAAAATAAAGTATAGAATTCATGTTGATCGATACATCGATCGATTCCATACTTCTTTTTCGTCCATCGTGTGTTCCATTTGCAAATAAATTGAAAATTGAAATAAGAGTTATTTTCAAAGTACTGACGATATATAAAACTTTTCCGCTGCCGACTGATTGAGTGACTAACATACAACGCAAAGCTGAAAATACTGAACGTTTTAATTCAGTATCAAGTTGCAACGCAGGCAGTGTAAACGAGAGAAACTCACTTGGCCTCGTTATATCGCGCCTGGAAGAAGGCCTGGAGCCCCAGCACGTAGTAGGAGGCGGCTCGCAGACCGTGCGCGTACGCAGGGAGCGCTTCGGGCCGCACCTGCGTAAAAAAAACTTATTATTATAAGGAAATAACTCTATAAAAAAATAAAAGAACTACATAACAAATAAGAGCTTATGATATACCCAGTGTCACTCTCACAATTAAGACGAATCTAACTACACCTCGCAAGCTAAGATACGTCAAACCGTTTAGGCTACAGAGCGTGCTAAAGAAATATATGTACATTCATACATAAATACACTCGAAAAACATAGTCGATTAAAAAGATGGTTTTAAAAGTTTTTTTTTTTAATGCCGATGTGCAAATAAAAGATGTACAAAGTTTGTCATTATTATAATTTATGCGGAAGCGCTCTTAAAATAATTCAGTGTAACTTTTTAAATCAAATGTCACATTTCTTGATTAGTGCGCTACAAAATGAGCATCATATTGCTTGTCAATCAAAAAACTATTAAACACAGTATCACCGGGACTTAATCGCGTAAAAACTATTTACATCACCCTTGGCTGTAAAGTGGGATTTTCTGCCCGCTACGCGGAGAGAAAATCTCACTTCTTGGCCAAGGCAAGATGTAAAACTTTTGACAAACCACGGGCGGTAATTCGTAAAGCCCCAGATCGCATATTTATGGCCCTCACCTTCGGTTCGGGCCACAGAAACCTGTGGTTTTGTACATTTACGAATTCACCACCCTAGGTCTGTAATGTACTATTATATTTTACCTCGACGTTTCGGCCGCGATGCAACGGCCGTGGTCACGAGAAGACCGACTCGTGACCACGGCCGTTGCATCGCGGCCGAAACGTCGAGGTAAAATATAAATAGTTTTTACGCGATTAAGTCCCGGTGATAACCCCAATAAATGAAAAAAAAAAAAAAGTCCCGGTGATAGTGTGTTTAATATGAGTGTGTATCGCGAAAGTTCGAGACAATGAATCAAAAAACTACTTGAAAATTATAAAAAAAAAAGTTAGTAAAGCAATCAATGAAATGAATAATTCTGCCTAACCTGCTCCATAAGCTGCGCTAAGTCGTTGTCCCGACGTCCCCGTAAGTATACGATGGCCAGGTTGAGTTTCGCAAACATCCATAGATCTCTCTCTTGTGACATCTGAAATAAAAACACAATTATAATAAACAATCTACATTTCATACTAAACTCAAGTGTATCGCTGTGTATGACCATTTTTAGGGTTCCGAAGTCCACAAGGAACCCTTATAGTTTCGCCATGTCCGTCCGTCTGTCCGCACTATTGCTCGGAGATGCTTAGGTCTAGAGAGCTGTAATTTGGCATGAATATGCATATTAGTTACGCTGACAAAGTGGTACAATAAAATTCTGAAATATATTTTTTTATAGGGTACCTCCCCTACTCGTAAAGTGGGGATGTAATTTTTTTTTCTTGCGTACCCCATGTTGCGGCATATCGTTGAATAGGTCTTAAAAAAATATTGTGGGTTTGTTAAAACCATTTTTTGATTAAGTGATGCGTTTGTGAAATATTAAGCTTTAAAGTGCTATTTTTTGTTAGAGTCACGTGTCCCCCCCCCCCCTGCCAGCTAAATGGTGGTATTTGGATGGCTGAAAAAAATCACGGTTGTGGCATATATAACGTAGTTGAAAGGAAAACTATCAGAGCTAAGTAGGCTGTACAAACTTACGAGTAATAGTCGACCAACTTATAATGATGATTTTTCTCGAGCGACAGGGGCGTCGGGCGGGCACGTCATACCACAGGCTAGCTAGATGCTAATAAGTCTTAGAAAGGTACTGTGGGCATCCTCAACTTCGGAACCCTATAATTTGCGCGTGGCCCGACACGCACTTGGCCGGTTTTTCACATTAAGAGGGTTTACTCCGAAAGTTGGCAACGTCGCAAATAGCTGCAAACATGAATTATCGCTCTATGGTTGAATAAAACATTAAGTATGGATTGCAACAGTTATCATATGAACACGAAATTATTAGTATTGTGGGAGTAACATCTTTTGAATACTTTCCATCGCAGTTTCCATGCATTTTAATGTAATCTTATCATTTGAATGCCTAACCAACAAATATAAAACGAGACGCGTCATTCAACCATAGAATGATATCTTCCTTTTTAATTCAGCAATAAAGACAGCGAAAAATTTTACAGCTATATGCGACGTTGCCAACTTTCGGGATAAACCCTCTTAATACATGAAAAAATATTATGCTCAATTAAAAGCATTTTTTTATTATTATTAATGGACGGATAAGATTCTGAGCTGAGCTTTTCGGTAAAGGAAAACATTGTGAGGAAACCTGCACCCTGCACGCATCTAAGAAGTAACTCAAGGGATGTGTGTAAAGTCCCCAATCTGTAATGGGCCCGCTTGGGGACTATAGCCCAAACCCTCTCGTGATGAGAGGAGGCCTGTGTCCAGCGGTATTTTTTTTATATCATTGGTATAGGCAAACGAGCGCACAGCCCACCTGCTGGTAAGTGGTCACTGCGGCCCATGGACACCGAAATCCTATATATCCGTTAAGAAACAAAAGATCTCGAATGCGTTGCCTACCTTGAGGCCTAAGATGGAATGCCTGTGCCAGAATTTCACCGGCTTAAATAGGCTGTGTTGTGTGTATGTGTGTCTCACGTGTATGGCGGTGTGGAACTGCGCCTCGGCGGCCTCCATGCAGTTCATGGACATGGCGTACAGCCCCAGCAGGCAGTGTAGCTGAGGCGTGTGCGCCGCCGCGCTCGCCGCTGCAACAAACAACGATCATTAGACTACATCACAATACGGAATAGAGAAGGTTATATATGTTTTTGAAATGTTGGAGATACTTCTAGCTATGAGGAAGAGACTAATTAATGTAGCGTAGCCCATCTCTGGGTGATTTTCAGCCTTCTTATGAGGCCCATCGTAGCCCACGCCTTGGAACCATAACCGTTCCACCGTGACGCTTCGCGTGACAGCGGCAGCGGCGGGCGTTTTACGGACACATTGCGCGATCGCGACGCCCGCCGCGCGTCAGTTAGCGACCGTCGCGCGCAATGTGTCAGTAACACACACGGGTGAAACACTTTTGACTTGAGACACTGCGGTAATTTGGACTGATGGCCGATGGCGCCAGAAAGTTTTTGAGTGGCGTTCGCGAACCGGGAGACGAGCTGTCGGTAGGCTTCCAACAAGATGGAGCGACGACCTGGTACAGGCATCCGCACGGAACTTGAGCAGAAGTCTAAAATAAGGTCTCATCAGAAGAGGGATGCGGGACGCAGCGGGCGCTATGTCGTGCGCGCACGCTTATTGGCCCTTCAGTCGTAAAAATGCGCAGAAATCCCCTCTACTTTCGCTCACCGCTGAGGTGGATGCGAGTAGCACATACCGATAGTGATGTCACCCGGCCTTGACGTCTAAAACGTGCTGTCACGGTTGCTCCCGCAGCATGAACGTATATCTATCCTTGTCACACAGTCTACCATGCCCCCTTTCATCCCATTTTTTTTGGCAGCGTTCTTTCAATGCACAAATACACCGACGCGGAATGTTCAGGATTAGTTGTCTGTGGTCACGAGCCCTGTACACACGGCGACACGCACACGAGCCGGCGCCCTGTACACACGGCGACACTCACGCGAGGGCGCCACGGCCAGCAGGTGGGCGGCGCGGGCGATCTCGGCCAGCGCGTG
>OZ020290.1:3158489-3201391 GCA_963971205.1 Aethes cnicana | reverse complement strand
CCCCATTACAATTTCTCTCCTAGTTACGTTATTAATGTTTGTCTGTTCTGTTACCTCTTCACGTGTAAACCTCTGGACTGATTTCAATGAAATTTGATATGGAGATATTTGGTAGGCTTCTTTTTATTTCGGAAAGATACAGTTTTCACGGAAAAGAGATATAGTGTGCCCGTAAGTACTTCTTTTCTCCGTTTGAACTCCTTCATGAGTTCGTCGACCTCTCCTAAGCATCTGCAACATTTTTGTAAATTTATGTTGCATATTTGAGGGGGTCCATATTATTGGTTCTACTTGGTAACACCCCAGGAAATGTAAAATTTTGGTCGTTTGAGCATTCCGACAAATTGGCATTGTTGAATTAATTTTATTCGGCAAGTCGTCATCGTCCGTACGCCATAAAGGTGCAAGCGATACTAACGCGACGCCGAAAAACCGCCAGCTGACCGGTCGACGACGTTCACGTTCACGAGCGCGTTCAAAATCAGCCTGTTTACACACCCGTGCCTGTGAACGGGCCCGTGAATGTCGTTTTGAACGCCGTTTATGTAAACGCACCATTGATTTTCATGATTATTCAACAAAACAAATAGCCTGCAAGTTCAACTAAAAAGACGTGTGTTCATGATAAGACAACTTTGGCAAGATGTTTTTTTATAATATTTTTTTTAGTTTTACGATGGGCTCCAATGTTCGTTGAACCTTTTCGTTTTTTTTTAAATCTTGGTAGAAATTAGTAGATTTACAAAATAATTTCCTAATGCTTCATGCTAGACTTGTTTTTAAGTCAAAATCGTCCACTTGTTTTGTTTTTATGGTAACCCCGAGATCGAATTCGATGACAAATTTCATCACAAATCTTATTGACTGAAGTCTTTTATGAAGTGATTATATTTTTTTCTCGGGTCGGGTATTCCTTGTATCTAATTAATATAACTGTTCAGTATGGCTAACGATGAAGTGATTTTGAAGCAGTACTTATCCAAGTACCAGCACCGTGATTATACAGCTCGCGAGGTAATTAATGTGATCCAAGCGTACAGAAGTCTCACATATCGTCTAGAAGCCTTTGTTTTCAACGATGGCAGACGGAAGGATTTGCTCAACTTGGAGGGCACAATTCCTGTGAACTATAAAGGTGCATTTTACAACATACCTATTTGCATATGGCTAATGGACACTCACCCGACTAATGTGCCACTGTGTTTCGTGAAACCGACACCGGACATGTCTATAAAGATATCAAAGTACGTCGATAGCAATGGAAAAGTATACCTACCTTTCTTGCACGAATGGAACCCCCAGAGCTCAACATTACTGAAGTTGATTCAGTGTATGATCACTGCATTCATGGAGCTGCCTCCAGTGTACTCTAAACCGCGGAGTGACGCGTCGAGGCCTCCATACCCGGTAAATTCCTTCATGCCGCAACCATACCCAGCTGGCCCTTACCCACAGCCATCACCACAGCCAGGCTATCCACAAACTACACCATATCCAACCACCTCCAATGTGCCTTACCCTGGTTATGGTGCACCATACCCAGGCGCGTCACCCATGGCTACTAATGGAGTACCATATCCCCTTGCATCTTCAAACACTCCTTATCCTCCCCAACAAGGTAGTATGGTCACTGGAACCGAAAATAACAGTGGCACTATAACTGAGGAGCACATAAAGGCATCTCTATTGTCAGCTGTAGAGGACAAACTCAGAAGAAGACTGAAAGAGCAGTCCCAGCAGTCTCAAGCGGAGCTTGAGACTTTGAGACGCACTCAGCAAGAACTTCAAGAAGGTAAGACTAGGCTTGAAGATATTATGGGGAGGTTACAGAGAGAACGGTCAGAGCTGGACAAGAATGTAGCTATTCTGCAAGAGAAAGAGAAAGAGTTGCAGGCTGCAGTGGAAAGACTGGCGGAGCAGGAAGGAGTTGACGTAGATGAGGCTGTGGTCACCACAGCTCCCTTGTATTCTCAGCTGTTGAATGCTTTCGCTGAGGAAGCAACTCTGGAGGATGCTATTTATTACATGGGTGAAGCTTTACGCAAAGAGGTGATTGATCTAGACACATTTTTGAAGCAAGTGAGAGCTTTGGCTCGCCGTCAATTCACTCTGAGAGCTTTAATGCAGAAGTGTAGGCAAAAGGCCCAGTTGGCTTGTTAATGAAATGGAATTCCTATTGGAAATTGATCCAGGAAACTGCAATATTCCTTTTGAGACTTCAAATTGAGAAGTGTTTATTGCCAGTGCTGACCTGCATAAAGAAATAAAAAACAGCCCTTGTCACTTCTGTATACATGAAGGTGACAAATTATAGGAAATGTAAGATGTCATCTTTGAGTATCATGATTACTTATATAAAGTTATAACCTGTGGTCACTTAGTCCCAAACTAATTTATTTTATGAAAACATTTTATTATAGCCACTATACTGTATTTTATAAGACAGCGAGCAAAACATTCTAATTTTAAAATTACTGGATTATTCAATAAGATTTCTATGTAAAACTACATTGGAAGTTGGCTAATGAAAATCATGACCGGCTTTATTTGATTTGCTTTAAAACTTCATCAAAAGCATTCCCTGTTGAAGTTTGTTTAATAAGTGAAATGAAAATATTTAGTAGTCATTAACTTAAAATAAAATACTTAAAAAAGTTGACTTTTTATTTTCAAATAGATCAAATCCAACTACAATGTAACATATATTTCCTGTCTCAATTTTCTCTGGCCAAACCATAAATATTCATAACTGATTACAGGTTTATACAACTTAGAAGGCGCGCGGATTAAGCAATAATAGACTGCGTCAACGCCGCGCGCCTTCTAAGTCGTGTCGTGCTATACATATATTGATTTTGGCATAGTATGTCAAAACAAACCCAATGTTTAAAACTAAATTTGCATAGAAATGGTGGCAAATGTAGCCATTATTTGGCTGCCCTTTAGATTTTCACTATCAAGCTTTTTTTTATGCCATTTTTCTTTCCAGAAAACGTCACTGTATCTATAGTCAATTTGTATTTCTTACAAACACTTAAGAAAGGTTTCACAGATAGACAGGGAGGTCAGATTGTGACATCAGTTAATTGATATCACCAATGTTTTCCAATGTGAAAAGTACCATGTAATTTTAAACAAAAATTGTTACCCAACGAAAAACCAACACATGGGAACAGTTTTTTCGTCATGTGTAACATGGTATAAGCTTTTGGTTGTTGACTGTCAAGGTGTAGAACAGAATCTCTTGCACTGGAATCATTTTTCCTTTTTTTTATAAAGTAATGTGCCATGTAGCAGGAGAAGTCAACGATGGATTGTACCCATGCAATGTGATTATGAAGTGAATTTCATATGGTTAAATAATGTTAAGATAATTTAGAATAGTTTATGATGCACTTTGCACTTTATTATTAGGTATTCACAAAATTACAATCATTTGCAGATTTAATATGATTTTGTACAAATTGGAACAGCTTATTGTTATATTGGGATACTTATACAAATTAGTCAGTTCAGTGGCTAATGAAAATGAGTTCAGTTCACAGGTCGATTATACAAACTTTTTAAATTGCCTAGAGTATATGAACATTTTGCATTGAATTATTAGTGATAAACTACCCCTCGAAATTAGTGTTTCAATGTGTTTAGTCACAAATACATTGAAGTGTTTTGAATTTTGGAAAGGTGGGGTGTTATCAATGTTATCATAGTCTATCTCTACTGCTATATTGATGTCAAAGAACATCATCACACAATCATATTATGTATGATGCTGGCTGTATTTAAGTAACATATTTATTCAATGATATATGTGATTTATAGCACTAATATATGAATGTTAATTATTTGAACTGATATTGCATGAGTAGGTGACCAAGAAAGTTCTATACATTTATCTTTAACTGTATAGTATTAAGGTTCAGAAACATATTTATAAGAACTTCCTTGGTTGTGTAAATATGCAACGTTTTACGAAGCAACTGAAACTTGGGATTTGTTAATTTAATTTTTAGTTAAAATGTATTTTTTTCATGTTTACAAGCTGTTTTCGAGAGTCATTACGAACCGTCTCGCGCGCAGGTTTGACGAATTCCAGCCTCCCGAACAAGCCGGTTTCCGAAAGGGCTATAGTACCGTAGACCACATACATGCGTTGCGGCAGGTTGTACAGAAGACCGAAGAGTATAACCTCCCCCTTTGCCTTGCATTTGTGGACTACGAGAAAGCCTTCGATTCGATCGAGACTTGGGCTGTGCTGCAGTCTCTCCAGAGGTGCCAAGTTGACTACCGGTACATCGAAGTGTTGAAGTGTTTGTACGAAAATGCCACCATGTCCGTCCGACTACAGGACCAGACCACGAAGCCTATTCCACTGCAGCGGGGAGTCAGACAAGGAGATGTGATCTCTCCGAAGCTGTTCACCGCTGCATTGGAGGATGCTTTCAAGGTGCTGGACTGGAAAGGTCGAGGCATCAATGTTAATGGCGAGTACATCTCTCACCTTCGATTTGCCGACGATATTGTAGTCATGGCTGAGACCATGGAGGACCTCAGTATTATGCTCGCTGACCTCAGCAGAGTTTCCGATCGAGTTGGTCTTAAAATGAACATGGACAAGACGAAAATTATGTCTAATGTCCATGTTGTGCCAACTCCCGTAATAATCGGAGGCTCTGCGCTCGAAGTTGTTGACCATTATGTATACCTGGGACAAACAGTCCAGTTAGGTGGGTCCAACTTCGAGAAAGAGGTCAATCGTCGAATCCGACTCGGCTGGGCAGCGTTCGGGAAGCTTCGCAGTGTCTTTTCGTCCAAATTACCGCAGTGTCTCAAGTCGAAAGTCTTCGACCAGTGTGTGTTGCCAGTGATGACTTATGGTTCCGAGACGTGGGCGCTTACGATGGGCCTCATAAGAAGGCTCAAAGTCACTCAGAGGGCAATGGAGAGGGCTATGCTCGGGGTTTCTCTGCGTGATAGAATCAGAAATGAGGATATCCGCAGTAGAACTAGGGTCACCGACATAGCCCGAAGAATTGCGAGCCTTAAGTGGCAGTGGGCGGGGCACATTGCTCGCAGGACTGATGGCCGATGGGGCCGGAAAGTTCTCGAGTGGCGCCCGCGAACCGGGAGACGAGCTGTCGGTAGGCCTCCAACAAGATGGAGCGACGACCTCGTGAAGGTTGCGGGAAACCGGTGGAAGCAAGTAGCACAGGACCGGTCTGAGTGGCGAGCCTTGGGGGAGGCCTATGTCCAGCAGTGGACGTCTTTCGGCTGAAATGATGATGATGATGATGATTTTTTTCTCAAGGTTAGTTACAGAAATGGTAGAAATCCTATGTAAGTATGCCGTATATGGCACTGAATAATGCAAATTTTCATTTTATTTTGTAGTGAAGCTTCGTGGTGGTCAAATAGGTTACAATTTGATTTTAGTGTTGCATGAATGCAATTATTTCATTTTTTATTATAAGTAGTTTACGGGGATTTAATTGTTCCTTTGTACAGTTATCTACATGCTATTATTATATACATTTATTATTAGTCGTAAGGTTCTCAGAGGTTATTGTTAATGATTTTTATATTTTGACAATGTTAGTGTAAGATTTGCATTGCGTATATACCTACAGCCGTATGGCTGTCTTTGTCACAATAAATACTGAAATTGTATCCAATTACTGTTTTATTCCGTTACATAACTATAAATTAGTATGAGATACGAATAAGATGACGGCTGCGAGGGAAATAAAAGCGAATATACATTGACGATTGGAGTTGCTCAATGGCTGTCGTCCAAGATGAATGTTATCGTTTGTTGAGCTTCCCCATTTTTACTTAACGCATTCACTGCCACTTCTTTTCACGAACTTTCGCCAGGTGCCACATCTGTCATTAAGGGAACATTGCAACGCACATGTGCGCTCGAGGCACTGCGGGAAAGTCAGCAAAACGCATATATGCGTTGGTGGCAGTGAATGCCTTAATTCATCTTTTATAGAATTGTGAACATTAAGTGGCAGTAGGTGTCCGATGGGGCCAGAAAGTTCTTGAGTGGCGTCCGCGAACCGGGAGACGAGCTGTCGGTAGGCCTCCAACAAGACGGAGCGACGACCTTGTAAAGGTCGCGGGAAGGCGGTGGATGCGAATGGCCCAAGACCGAACTGAGTGGCGCGCCTTGGGGGAGGCCTATGTCCAGCAGTGGACGTCTTTCGGCTGAAATGATGATGATCTTTTATACCAGGGGTCGACAAACCACGGTTCGCGAGCCGCGTGCGGCTGTGGCTCTTCAAGTTTCCCACAGTCAAAAAATCACAAGGTAATGAGGAAATATTTTGTAAATAGCGCGAGCGAAATAATTGCTTCTATTTCGAACCCAAACACACAGTCAGCCACTATGCAATGCAGCCAATCTCGCCTGTATCGCAATTTGGCATACCTACAGTGAATAACCTGAAACCAAACTGCAGCTCTATGAGCTTCCAAAAAATCGTTATTTTTCAGGCAACAGGCTACTGTTTGTTTAAATACTTTTTACACCCGTTTTATATAGTACATTTATTGTTCGCTCAGATGTATCATCAGATGGCGCCGGAAGGCGTGATAACGGGAAAATAAAACCAGGTCAGATCATTTAAATAATTTAATCACCAATAAAATTAGAAAACTGTATAGCTTTGCATAAAAATAATAGAAATGCTTGCGCTTGCATATTCAGGGATTTCAGGGCTTCTAGACAGAGAGAGAGAGAGAGAGAGACTCATTTTTTCTCTTTCTTCCCTTTTTTCGCGGCCGCGGCTGCCTCTACGTCGATAGGAGCTGGCTTGACGAACGGAATGAGGTCCTGGTACTGCTCGGGCATCCAGGGTTTCAAGGCTTCTGGCACCTGGATAATAAATGAAAAGTGAAAACCACAAAAGTCAGAAGTAAGTAAAGTTCATTTTCAAAAAGTAAAAAAAAAATCAAAAAATCGCAAATAGGGATGACGACAACTTTTTTTTCTTTAGTCTATCAGGAAAATTATTGAAAAGTATTGGACACGTATTTTTATCTTTTTTCACATAATCAAACTTATACGGAGATACTTATATAGAGTTGAAATGTCGCGTGACGTCACGGTTAGGTACGATTTATACCTAACGGTGACGGAGTTAGCCCCCACTCTCCAACTTTAATGCGTTTTAACGTAGTCATTATTTGTTAATTTGATAAAACAAAAAATACGTGTAATTTTTTTTATCACCTGACCTTGAGTCCTTCAGATTAATTAGAATTTCGATTTCTTCACCCTGTCGTCATCCCTATTCTAAGTCCACGCGGGACGAAGTCGCGAGCAAACGGCTAGTAAGTTATAAAGTACCTTGATGCCCTCCTCGGTCTGGTGAACCTCCAGCACGGCGCATATGACCCTGGTTGTGGCACACATCGTCGCGTTTAACATGTGAACGTACTCCGTGGCAGCGTTCATCTTTTTCGTCTGGCCGTATCTGTAGCAGACGAGATTGATATTGACGGGTTAAGCGTCGGTTGATTCAAACCGTCCGTTAACTAAGTAGCGCTCGTTAAATATTTTACTATCGGATAGAATGACGTTTCTGTATGGAATGACAGCCATATTTAACGACCATGAGTCCGTCAACTGTGCTTGAATCAACCCTAAATCTGGTTCGAGATTGTAAAGTGAATTGACATTGACACTTTCACCGTCATGCTAATCCACTAATATTATAAATGCGAAAGTTTGTCTGTCTGTCTGTTACCACTTCACGGTAAAACCGCTGGACCGATTGAGATGAAATTTGGCATGGAGACAGTTGGAGTCCCAGGACATAGGCTTCTATTTATCCCGAAAAATGCATAGTTGCAAAGGGAACGAGTTCTAAGCAGGCGAAGTCGCGGGCAGAAGCTAGTTGGAAGTATAAATAAATATGGTGCCTGGTACTCCAAACAAACAGTTGTTGCATGAGACCAGCCCGCGGTATTCTCCGGACCCTGGTAACCAGGCTTCAAAGTCCAGTTCTTTGGAAGACCTAGGGCCAGCAGTAATATCCTCACCTGACTAGCAGTCTTCTAGCCTGGTACTCCAAACAGTAGCTGCATGAGACCAGCTCGCGTTATGCTCCGGACCCTGGGAACCAGGATTCCAAGTCCAGTTCCTTGGAAGACCTAGGGTTAACAGGAAGATCCTCACCTGACCAGCAGTCTTCTAGCCTGGTGCTGCAAACAGTTGCTGCATGGGACCAGCTCGCGGGACGCTCCGGACCCTGGGAACCAGGCTTCCAAGTCCAGTTCCTTGGAAGACCTACGGTCAGCAGTGATATCCTCACCTGTCCAGCAGTCTTCTAGCCTGGTACCTACTCCAAACAGTTGCTGCATGAGACCAGCCCGCGGTATGCTCCGGATCCTGGGAACCAGGCTTCCAAGTCCAGTTCTTTGGAAGACCTACGGCCAGCAGTAATACCCTCACCTGACCAGCAGTCTTCTAGCCTGGTACTCCAAACAGTTGCTGCATGGGACCAGCTCGCGGTATGCTCCGGACCCTGGGAACCAGGCTTCCAAGTCCAGTTCTTTGGAAGACCTACGGTCAGCAGTAAGATCCTCACCTGACCAGCAGTCTTCTAGCCTGGTACTCCAAACAGTTGCTGCATGAGACCAGCTCGCGGTATGCTCCGGACCCTGGGAACCAGGCTTCCAAGTCCAGTTTCTTGGCGGCCGCGTGGTTCAGCGCTCCAGAGACGATGTTGACGACTCGGTAGGGGATCCCGAGGGTCTGATAGAACTCCTCTGCGTTGGTTATCATCTCGTCCATCATCAGCCAAGATGCGTTGTCGTGGGGAGAGGTGAGGACGAATTGTTCCACCTGGCGGAGGTGTTATTGTTAGTTATAATTTCTGACAACAGTATGTCGAGTGTGTACCATATTCATAGAAAAGAAAGACAAGTTATGGTTCAAAGAAGGAAAGCGTAGTTGAAGAGTTTAGGTTTAGGCAAACCCATAGACCCATAGGCTTATAAATTTATGCTCATTCAGTGTTGCTAAAACCTATATTTATAATTGAAGATTGAAGATTACGAGTAATCATGTTTTTTAGGGTTCCGAAGTCCACAAGGAACCCTTATAGTTTCGCCATGTCCGTCCGTCTGTCCGCACTATTGCTCGGAGATGCTTAGGTCTAGAGAGCCATAATTTGGCATGAATATGCATATTAGTTACGCTGACAAAGTGGTACAATAAAATTTTGAAATATATTTTTTTATAGGGTACCTCCCCTACTCGTAAAGTGGGGATGTAATTTTTTTTTCTTGCGTACCCCATAGTGCGGCATATCGTTGAATAGGTCTTAAAAAAATATTGTGGGTTTGTTAAAACCATTTTTTGATTAAGTGATGCGTTTGTGAAATATTAAGCTTTAAAGTGCTATTTTTTGTTAGAGTCACGTGTCCCCCCCCCCCTGCCAGCTAAATGGTGGTATTTGGATGGCTGAAAAAAATCACGGTTGTGGCATATATAACGTAGTTGAAAGGAAAACTATCAGAGCTAAGTAGGCTGTACAAACTTACGAGTAATAGTCGACCAACTTATAATGATGATTTTTCTCGAGCGGCAGGGGCGTCGGGCGGGCACGTCATACCACAGGCTAGCTAGATGCTAATAAGTCTTAGAAAGGTACTGTGGGCATCCTCAACTTCGGAACCCTATAATTTGCGCGTGGCCCGACACGCACTTGGCCGGTTTTTTCACATAGAATTTTCCTTTTGTATAATTTTAAGACTTTATTTCACTGAATTTTATTCACTGTCAACTTTCGCGACATAACCTCTCATTAAACTCATACTAACATGGTTTTTACGCGATTAAGTCCAGCTTAAGTGTTTTTAAATAATATATGTAAATACTGATTTATACATGGTGGGTCAGAAAATATGGCAAATAATTAGCCCACAGTATCGGTTACCGATACGGTGGGTTAATTATTTGCCATATTTTCTGACCCACCGTGTATAACATTCTTTGGTTAGTTTTCGTAATACGAGAACTGTAAATACTTAAATTTATCAGCAACTGAGCAGGGCTGTTCAGATTTTGGAAATGTGTTACCTTTTCAAACTGGTGTACCCTGAAGATCCCGCGCGTGTCCCGGCCGTGGGATCCTACCTCCTGGCGGAAACACGTCGACAACCCTGCGTATCTGTACAATGCACTTAGATAAGAATAACCAAATAGCACAGAATATTTAATAGTACTACATACAGAATGGCCACGGAATCACCCGCCTGAATCTAGCCGGCGCGCAACTCGCACCCAACTCGCTCTACCGTCATTTTTTTCATCCGGAGATGGAGAGTGGATCATTGGCCCGCGTAGTGGTACACACACACACATTTACAAGTGTACAGACGTCCTCGCACGCACACTGACGTCCTCGCTCATTCGAATTGTGTTCGAAATCGTGCTTGCATAGGCCGTGTCCGCCCTGTGCAAATAGGAGTACGGCATAGCAATATGGCTAATTAATCCATACTAAATATTATAAATGCGAAAGTAACCCTTGTCTGTCTGATACCGATTTAGATTTATTTATTTATTTATTTAAACTTCATTGCACATACAAAATGTATACAATTGGCGGACTTAATGCCTAAAGGCATTCTCTACCAGTCAACCATAAGGCCAAACAGAAAGAAAAATGAGTAGGTGCATCAATATCAGAAAGAAACTAGGTACAGAAATACAAGGAAGATAACAAATAATTCCAAAAGAGGATAAATTTACATAAACGTACATAAAAATTATATAAAAGATAAATATACATAAACTAATACATACATAAATCAGCCGCACGAAGCAAAGCAAGCTCTCCTTCAAGCATTCGCTTGAAGGAGAGCTTGGTTTGAGCTTGTCTTATATCTAGAGGTAGCGAATTCCAGAGGCGGATTGCCTGAAGGGTGAAAGAATTAGAAACAAAACCCGTGGAGTGAGAAGGAGTGACGAGTTTAAGAGACCGAGAGGAACGCAGATCACAACCGGGACGATTAGATTAAATTTGGTATGGAGATAGTTAAGAGTTCCGGGGAAGTACACAAGCTACTTTGTTATCCCCGAATAATGCAGTTCCGCGGGAATGTGATAACCGAATGGCGGCCGGTTAGTGACTGACGTTTGTTGGAATTTTAGTTGATCACAAATCACAATGTATGAGCGAAAAAAACTCAGGGAAAAAATTCAAAAATTCAGCGGTTAACATACTTGATGGGTAGTGAAGCTTCAGGTAGCCACTCGTCCCTATGGTACGCAGCGATGGGCTGTTCAGACGTGGCTATGAGGTACTTTTCTTCGACGGCAGTGTCCCCTTTGTTCTCAGATCCCTTGCCCACCACCTTGTACAGTTCCTCGTCAAACTGAGCTAGTTGGGCTACCTCTTGCATCACCTAAAAATTTAAAAAAAATGTTGTGATGAGTGGAGGTTTATGCCTAGTGGGAAACGCTATGTGTGTAGTAGTGTAGTGGAGAAATATATAATGGCAGTTTTCAATGTATAGTTTGAAGAATAGTTCGTATATTCAATGTGTGATTACTTTCTTTGGCTAGTGTGAATGGAGGTGCTGGAAGAAGAAGACCGAGGCGAATGTTCTTGGATCAAATTCAGGACAATCTGATTAAAGGCCAGGTCAAAAGTACTTTAAACCGACGAGCATGTATGCGGAACGGGATGAAAGTTGAAGAAGCGAGAGAAGTATGCAAGAGTCGTAGCAAATGGAAAGAAGTGGTCTCTGCCTACCCCTATGGGAAAAAGGCGTGATATTATGTATGTATGTATGTATGAATTACTTTCCCTTGTCTCACATTCTGCTGGTACTTTATGGTCGGAGCTACGCCTTACGCCACTTGGGTACACAAACGCTTCGTATCGAAATGTAGGTGGATACTTTCCACAGCAGCAACGGACAATACAATGAACCCACGTTTAGTGCGTGCGTACCGTGCGCCGCAGTCAGTGCCGGATTAAGACTACTTGATGCCCTAAGCAATCCACGCCTGTGTACCCCCCTCCCCCCCTTTAAAGTTACTTTTCTTTGCAAACAAAATTTTTCGTTGCTGTTTTTAACAGACTTCAGAAAAAAGGAGATTCTAAGTTTGACCCGTATCTTTGACCAGGTTTATCTCGCGTTTGGCTCAACCGATTGGAATGCGATTTTCACAAGTAGAGACATAGTGGTTGTCGAGGAAGGTTTATTACTAAGTATATAATTTGTAATGGTTTTCTGTAAATTGGATGACAAAATACGAGAATAGAAAAGTAAGTCTGTGATGGCATATATCTATCTCCTATTTACTATACCCATTCTTAGTTCTAAAAATTGGTCACATATAATTTGGTATTTGGAAGGCGGATACAGTATTAATCCTTATCAATTTAAATACGATAGTAAAGTTACCTTAAGCATTTCATACATATATAAATAATGGCCAAAAGTAATTACTACTACTACTACTACAACAGCCTATTTACGGCCCACTGCTGGTCACAGGCCTCCTCTCATCACGAGAGGGTTGGGCTATAGTCCCCACGCGGGCCCAGTGCGGATTGGGGACTTCACACACATCCTTGAATTACTGCGCGTGCAGGTTTCCTCACGATGTTTTCCTTCACCGAAAAGCTCAATGGTAAATTCAAATTGAATTTCGCACATAAATAAATTTCAAAGGTGCGAGCAAAAGTAATTAATTCCTAATAATACGAAAATTCAAAATTTGTTAATGGTAGGACCTGGTGCTATGTTAGTGGTAGGACCTGGTGCTGGGTCATAAAAAAATCTGGGCTTAGGACGCGATTACTCATATCTTGGCCCAAATTTTAGTTTTAGGCCTTTAAACGCGACCAAAATGTGATATTTCACTTATGCACCTTAGTTTTTTTTACCAACTCGAAAAATCTTAAAAACCTAAAAGACAAGCTTGGAATCGATAGCTGATTCTGTGGGTAAAATATCGTCACGTTTTTCTTGACCCTGTATATGTACCAAACCAAAAGTCCTCGAAAAATAATTGTTTTGGCACCAACATCAAAAACTAAGCCCAGATAATTATTAAATTTCGTATTATTAGGTACTTATTAATTAGTTTTTGGCCATAATTTGTCTTACGAGGTAGGAAAAGAGACAGGATAGGGACTGGATAAGGATAGGGGTGGGTAATATCAACATTATTTTGTAATTGTCAGTGGGTTCTTTTAAAAATAAAAATAAATTAAACTTAAGTTCTCATTTTTGTTTTGGTTATGTTTTTTTTGCCGTTTGTGGTGCCCCCCTAGACGTGATGCCCTAAGCAATTGCTTAATTTGCTTATGGGTTAATCCGGCACTGGCCGCAGTGGGGTTCCTGACTTGTCTGTTGCTGCTGGTCTGCTTGTTTCTCATAATTGTCTGTTAAATATGAGTTCCATAGACAAAAATGATGCTATGTTAAATAATAACGGTTGGAATAACTTGAGAATTGTATTATTGTAGGCTGTTTGATGGCTGCAATTAAACTTAATTAAACCCATTGTCTTTATTTTAATGACGCGAACTCGTAACGACACGACTTTGGATTCTATAAAAAAATGGTTTACTCATTGCGGTTGAGCGTAGTTACAGAATTTGGAATAAATATGGTTTTTACATGCTGAAAATTACCTCTTTCCTCATAAAGAATGGTGTGTACAACGGCGTATAACCTTTCTTGAGCAGCATGCGTAGCGCTAGCTGCACTAATGCCTGTTCCAAGAAGACAGCAGCTCCCTTCAGGTAGTACCCTCGTCCGCCTGCTACCACGGTGCCTCGGTCGCCATCCATGCCTGGAAGAAAGATTTAATGGAAACATTAATTAATTTAATGTTTGTATCCATATTAATATTATAAATGCGAAAGTAACTCTGTCTGTCTGTTACCTCTTCACGCTTCAACCGCTGGACCGATTGAGATGAAATTTGGCATGGAGATAGTTGGAGTCCCGGGAAAGGACATAGGCTACTTTTTATCCCGGAAAAACGTATAGTTCCCGCGGGAACGCGATAACCGAATTCCACGCGGGCGAAGTCGCGGGCAGAAGCTAGTAATGTATATGAGGATATCCATATTAATACTATAAATGCGAAAGTAACTCTGTCTGTCTGTCTGTTACCTCTTCACGCTTCAACCCCTGGTCAGATTTCGATGAAATTGGGTATGGAGATAGTTGGAGTCCCGGGAAAGGACGTAGGCTACTTTTCCCGGAAAAATGCATAGTTCCCGCGGGAGCGCGATAGCCGAATTCTACGAGGGCGAAGTCGCGGGCAGAAGCTAGTTAGTTATAAAGATTATCTTGGCTCATTTGAAATAAATTGGCATAGGTATCCTCAACTAAGAGAAGTTTGTATTATACATTTAGAGAAATAGCCAATTATTGTTACTTCATTTTAGATTCATTCAGCCTATCTAGGCTGCAATGGCTAATGGATCAAAATCAAAGTATAACATCTGAAATGTTCACTGTTGTGAGATAAAGTTAAGTAGAGTTTGCTATACTTTAAAAATCCTGTTTAAGATGAAGTTCTTTAAATTTTTTTTAACATGTGTAAAATGTTATTAAAATTCAAGAAGTGGTCCATTAGAAAAAAAGTTATTCATTCAGTAAATTTGATAAAATGTATCTAAAAATGTGATCAAAACAAGAGTCTCACCATCAATCATACAAATCAGGTCCACGTGTGAATACTTGGTCTTGAAGGTGCAGTCTCCGTATGTCCGTTCCACTTTGTTATGCTCCTCATCATCATCAACTGGCACTGACTCGTGCAGGTGGTTGCCGACCTCACGCAGCGCTGCTGTGCGGGCCTTCTCAGCTGCGAGCAGACCTTGCTCATTCTTAGTGATCGCTTCATCTATTAGCACCCGAACCTATAAAGTTTTAATAAATTTAATATTATTTAATATTTTCAATGTCATATGTTTGACGAAAGGTTTGGCTCAGTTGGTAGTGAGCCTGCCTTCTGTTCCGACTGTCGCGGGTTCGAATCACGCTCGGGCGTAACTTTGTGTGATGAGCATGAATGTTTGTACCCAAGTCATGGATGTTTAGTATTTATATATATATGTTTTTCTCTATATAAGTATTTTGGATCGTTGTCTAGCACCCATAGTACAAGCTTTGCTTAGTTTGGGGCTAGGTCAATTTGTGTGAAATGTCCCAAGATATTTATTTATTTTTATATCAAATGCTGATGTCAGCAAATACGGTTCTTAAGCATACTCAGGGATATACTTTGTACACCATAATGCCTTATATATGCATTTGATTTGATTGATTGTCATACAGTACTGACTCTTAATTTTAAATACACATTTTCGAGATTTCATGTGAGAAATGACATATTGATATCACAGTTACTTTCATAAATGAATAAAGCTTCTTCCAGTTGGTGAGTTTTATAACTAAACTTGAATTTCAAACAGGTACATTAACTCAATGAACTCAGTTATGTTTCATTGACATATGGATGAATCATTCTCGCTCAAGCAGTAAGAAATATGTTTTAGCATTAAACCATAAACAAGACCAATGACGAAATATGTCAATAAAAGTTGTAATCGAGTACCTTTTTAATCTGATTCACTGTAAGAGGTTTCAGCTGATCGCCGACTAGGCTGGAGAGGTTATCGGCGACGTCCGCCGGAACGGCCTGGTCTTCAGGCCCCGGCGCCTCCTTCGCTTTCATCTTCAACCCGATTTCCTTGCTGCACACGTTCTTCAGCTTATTCAAGTTATCTGCATCGTGGCGCAACCGCCTCCAAAGCAGATCTTGTTCCACCACTGTGTCGACCAAAGCAACATCTTTGTATCGTTTCCGCTGGTTCTCACGGATCTTATCCGGATCGCCGTCTTTGTCAGCACGAAACAAGTCCAGGTCGAGAACCATGATGTAGTTTGGACGTGGCACACAACTTTTACACAACTGCTTCCAAAGTATCTCCACGCGACTGCTGAGAATGCAGATTGCAGAAGAAGACTGCGACAAGTGAAAGATCCGTTCTGAATAACTTCATATTACCAAACGCAGTGGTTTTTTAATCAAAATACTTGTAAATGGGAAATATTTTGCTTTAAATTTAAGCAGTACGTAAATGTATATTCCAAGAGAACTAAATCAAATATTTTATTGTTGCTATATTTACGAAGGTATTTTAGTTGTGGGGTAGGATGACGAAATAATGTTAGGTTCTAAACGTACCTAAAGATTTAACAGCTGTCAAAACAGTATTGCCGTATGGAAAAATCATGCAATTGACACTCCTAAAAGTCCTAAAATTAATCAAATTCACAATCCAAGGATTAATCTTACTATTCACAGAAGATACAAGCATTTCACTTTTGATAACAATCCCCTTAAAAGTTAGCAAATCCTCTATTTATTTTCTAACCTTTCTCTTTTCTATTTTTTTCCTCTGGCAAAGTCGAATGTGAAATGTCAAACTCGGTGATTTGTCGGCCCATCAGCCAGCTCTCTTTATTGTCGATTTTTTATTAAATTGTGTATACTATGTGGTTCCCATTTGTTGTTTGCTTAGACTATTGAAGCTTTACTATCTGTTTTCCAACTGTAAGTATTACAATATATATTTGGTCATTCTAACCACCGGAAAAATATGTTTGAGAAACCGTTGTTTACACGTCTTCCTACAACATAATTCGTATCAAGTACATATACAAAGGGGAGTATTCATCGTAAAGTTGTTTTCAGGAAGTGGCTATATTATTAAATTATACTTTACTACAACTAAGATTATAATTCCATGACTTGAGTGGTATCTTTGTTGATTAGCTGTTTAGTACTGCCCAGTTTAAGAGATTTATACATTGTTTATAAAATCTCGATGCTCACAAATGCTATTATTTCCAAAGAATACTATAATTGAGAAACGAAAAGATCTCATCATTGCCATTTCTATATTTAATTAAGTCTTCAATTGAGTTCAAACCATTTTTAATCTGTTTTTATTCAATTTCAGGCAATGCCAAAATGATTCCACTCAAAGACAACCAGGATGTGGCATCCTTTCTCGTCACAAAGCACTCATGGAAGGGTAAATACAAGCGGGTGTTCTCTGTGGGTACCCATGGAATCACTACTTACAATCCAGACAGACTAGAGGTGACTAACAAGTGGCAATACTCGGATGTTGTCACTGTCGCCTCCGCCAAGCATTCTAACTCCACGGCCAACCATGACTTCATGCTTGTCATGAAGAAGGAGAAGAAAGTGGACACAATGAAGTTCTCATCAGAACACAAATGTCTGATTTTAACAGAAGCTTTTAAGTACAGACATCTATTTGCGGAGAAGAAAGAGGTTCTTGTAAGTATATTCTGTCTAATTAGAATGTTATTGGAGTGTTTTATGAATTAATTTTCTTTGGTATTTTGTATAATTAAGGTCTGTTAATGTTAGAAGTAGTTAGTGTACTGTAAGTTAGTAAGAAGTTTATTTACAAAGAACATGCTATAGCAAGTGTTACATTATTGATAAGAGATTCTCATATTCTGCCATATCAAGTTAAAGCTCACAACATTGATAGATAAAAATATTTTACTGTCTTTCTTGCAGAGGTACCAAGCTTACAAACACCATTGGAGCGGCACACGTCTGCCCATAGTTCTTGAAGTTGGGCCTTGCGCTTTAGAACAATTAGACCCTTCAACCCACACCCTACTAGCTAGCTATCCATACTCAGACATTCAAGGGATCCTACCCGTGGGCGACGTGTCTGGTGGGTTTGTCTTGGCCGTTGGAGGTTACAGCCGACTCCATCTCTTTTCAAACGCTATGGATCATCAGACCATCATAAACAAGATGCTGGAAATGGCCAACTTGACCCTCGGAACTACAATAAAGGTGCTGCCGACTAAAATTACGTCAGATGACTACCACAATCAGAGATTTGGAAAATACAGGTAATCAATATGACTAGATGTAAGTGTGAATCATAGAAATATTGATAAAAATACTCCATCCTTGATAGCCACCATTTTCAATTTATAAATTTATAATATTGAGATTAGAAGTGAGTAGTGATGTGCATTTGTAGTTTATTAATACTTTTACTGCCGCTCTTTGCTACGCGCGTAGCCTAACAGGGTGAATTCCCAGTCTGTAGAGGTGCAAGAAGAAAGCAACAACAACCACATTTATTAGTAGCAAACAATACATTATACTTTATTGAACACCACACATTCAAGGAACAGTACTGCCAAAATGTAATCCCACAAAAGGCATACAGCAGGCGGTCTTATCGCTTAATAGTGATCTCTTTCAGACAACCTTTGGATAGTGGAGATGAATCAAAACAAACTAGGTGGCATATTGACAATTTTATTGTAAAATCTTTTGAAATGACACTACATCTCAATGCCTATTTAAAACAGGATAATATGGCATCTAACAAATAACCTATGGATTAAATTGTGATCAACTTTATTCTGCATGGTTTTTCCAATGCCTCTGCCCTTTACTAAAACATAATGAAGAAAAGCTTTTAAAAACACTTATTACACCTTCCTGTTAAAATAAAGCAATCATTTAAAAATGTCAGTGAACTGTTTCACTAATTTGTCTGTTGAAATGAAATGACTCATTCGACCTTGTTTTCTGAAGCACATTTATCTTATGCCATATCCATTACATCCATATCTAATAGTGAACTGTTTATTTCAAATGACCACATTTTATCATTATGAAAATAAAGTTGAAAGAAAATCGTCACATTTCTAGATAAAGGATTTATGCCGAGCTTGCATTATCTAAGGACATATAAAACTATACTATGAATGATGGATTATTTCTATACATATAGAACTCAAGACGGCGGGTAGGGCGTTATAGTAAAATTGACTTTGGATCTTACACATAAAGATCAAATTTGTGCCCTCCCACTACAGTACTTTATTATTCTACCCACATATCTGGATGCGGTTAGTTAGTACACCACTTATAATACCTACTTACACATTATTCCTACAGAATGGAATTTATATTTTAATGTTTCTTTTGGTTCACAAAAAGTGGAAAACATTTGTGATTAATCACACTAATTACTTTGACCATTACTATACTACAATTTAGTTATCCGTTGTCTGAATCTAAATGGATAGTCAATTATCCTCCCATTGTCATTATTTATACAATTAATAAAATGCCTTTATTGTTGAAGTGAACTCAAAACTAATTATCATTTAATTTAATTGCATCGACCAATTCAACTTGTGTTGCGTCATACGCCTCTTATTAAAAATTACAAAAAATTAATTATAACAAACTCAACGCATATCGAAAAATCAGTCGCGTATTAAATATTTAATTATAGTGCTCGATATATTTTGGATCGGATCGTGCCTCTTCACATGGTATGAGCGTGTACAGCTTCTGAGGTCCCAAAACAACACACAATATACGCATAATGACTACAATATGATCTGGTGATAGTACTTAGTCTTCCCTTCCCTGCCAAGGCCCGATCCAGGGGAAGGAGCCTTGATACCGACTATCTTTCGGTGAGCTGGGTCAAGCCGCCCCCCTCCAAAAAATATCCTGGATTCACCACTGTTCCCTGCACAAATGACAATTGACAATATTTCAAATTTTGCAAGGCGTATTTCGAAATCCATTTCGGTATCTCTATCTAAAGGATTAAGAGGGATTACTCCGAAAGTTGGCAACGTCGCAAAAAGCTGTCAAATATTTTGCTGTTTTCATTCATTTCTAAATATTACTGAATGAAAACAAGAATTATAGCTCTATGGTTGAGAACATTAAGTATGGTTTGCAACAGTTATCATAGGAACACGAAATTTTTAGTATTATGGAAGTAATATCTTTTGAAAACTTTCCATCGCAGTTTCCATGAATTTTAATGTAATTTTATCATTTGAATGCCTAACCAACAAATATAAAACGAGACGCGTCATTCAACCATAGAATGATATCTTCCTTTTTAATTCAGCAATATGGAGAAATTAATAAAAACAGCGAAACATTTGACAGTTATATGCGACGTTGCCAACGTCGCAAATAGCTGTCAAATATTTCGCTATTTTCATTAATTTCTGAATATTACTGAATGAAAACATGAATTATCGCTCTATGGTTGAATAAAACATTAAGTATGGATTGCAACAATTATCATAGGAACACGAAATTTTTAGGATTATAGAGGTACTATCTATTGAAAACTTTCCATCTCATTTTCCATGCACTTTAATGTAATCTTATCATTTGAAGGCCTAACCAACAAATATAAAACGAGACGCGTCATTCAACCATAGAATGATAACTTCTTCTTTAAATCAAATGTATCGTCAAATGTTTCGCTAAATTTATTAATTTCTCAATATTACTAAATGTAAACCCTCTTAAATTTTTCAAACTTTCTAACTAGCTAATAAAAAATACATGTTAAAAAATTAAATGTCAATTATATTTTATTATATTAATCGCAAGTTTTCTTCCATCCACAGTGGTGACCAGCATCAAACGTCTCTCAGCGAGTTACTAAATGATATTACTAAATGTAATATTGAGAAATTAATAAATTTAGCGAAACATTTGACAGCTATATGCGGCGTTGCCAACTTTCGGGATAAACCCTCTTAAATTTTTCAAACTTTCTAACTAGCTAATAAAAAATACATGTTAAAAAAATGAAATGTCAATTATATTTTTTTATATTAATCGCAAGTTTTCTTCCATCCACAGTGGTGACCAGCATCAAACGTCTCTCAGCGAGTTCGTGGTGCACAAGGTGAACCCAGCTCGGCATATGGAGCCAATGCGGAGAACGCTATGCCTCTCTGACACTTGCATTCTCGAGCGAGATCCGCAGACTTACTCGGTAAGGGTCTATACTTTGGAATCTTCTCCTTGCTTACCTATGGAATTATGGACGTAACTTAGAAAGCGCTCGGATTAATTCTAAATTCGAATTGAATCTCGCACATAAATAAACTCAGAGGTGCGAGCTGGATTCGAAGTCCTGACCCTCTGCATGCGAGGCGGAGGCCACTAGGCCTCAGCTCCACGCTATAACCGAATTAGACAGAAAACTTAAATAAGACAACTTAGAAGGCGCGTGGTTTTAGCAATAATAGACTGTGCGCCAACAGCTTAATAAGTGCTTCGCCGCGCGCCTGGCTCCGTGTAAACCTGGCCTTAGGTTAGGTTAGTGTCAGCAACATACTAAAACTAACTTTTATATCGACGGCCGGATTGGTCCAGTTGGTAGTGACCCTGTCTTCTGTTCCGATGGTCGCGGGTTCGAGTCCCGCTCGGGGCAAACTTTGTGTGATGAACACGAATGTTTGTACTCGAGTCATGGATGTTAGTATTTATATATGTATGTATTTCTCTATATAAGTATTTATATCGTTGTCTAGCATCCATAGTACGAGCGATAGTACGAGTGTGTGAAATGTCCCAAGATATTTATTTATTTACAGGTGGTGTGTCTACGGCCTCTAAGCGACGTGTTCGCTCTCGTACGAGACACGGAACACCCCCAGAAGTTTTCCATAGAGTATTTGAATGGACAGACACGCACTTACATGGCCGGCGAAAGGTACTATATTAATACTTATGTTACTAATAAATAATATGTTGAAAGACGTTTGGATCAATGATCGAAAAAACTATATTTTTTTAAATATTAATTTGTATTATCGGTTTAATATTTACCCCTATATTTTTCTTTCCTCGTGGTTTATATTCATCAACGTGCTAGCTATCGAGCCCTCATTGAGACCTTCATCACCATCAGTGAGATTTATTGTAGAAAGTATTCATTATAGAGATAGAAACTTGTTGAAGAAACACATTGACCTATTATAAGTAATAACATATGGACGAATAGTGCCTAACAGAATATGTCAAAATCTATGGAGCAAACTGACATTAGAAAATTCGTTCCAATATGCTAGTAACGCCTCTTTCTAGCGAAGGCCGAACGGGTGCCCGAGCTGTTCGGGCACCCGTTTTGACGGGGCCACTTTTCTCCGGCTGATTGTGAATCCTTACTTATAATAGATCAATGGAGAAACACAATCTTTCAGTTTGTTATAGGATTGATTATTATTCCTATAATCCCGTAACATAGTTATTGAAGCTAGTAACACCTACCTGTGTGACTGTCTTATGTGTCTCGAGCTACTATAATAGTTAGTATAATAACTGGACGGACATTGCACCAGGTCTAACTCCAGCAAAAAACTCAAGAGGTTATTGTAAACTGAGCTCTCTTTGCGAACCTTAAGTGGCAGTGGGCGAGGCACTTTGCTCGCAGGACTGATGGCCGATGGGGCCGGAAAGTTCTCGAGTGGCGTCCGCGAACCGGGAGACGAGCTGTCGGTAGGCCTCCAACAAGATGGAGCGAGTGGTGCCACTCGCTCCGGTCTGTGTGGCGCGCCTTGCGGGAGGCCTATGTGCTGCAGACCGTGCAGACGACGTTTTTCGCCTGCAATGATGATGATGATGATGATGATGATGATGATGATGATGATGAGCTCTTGTCAACAGGGACGCACTACTAGCTTCTTTACTAGACGGCGTGCGCGGCGCGGGACAGCGTGACGTGCACGTGCGTTCCCGGGGCACGCCGCGGGGCTACCGACTGGGCCCCCTGGACCGGCCCGTCGATGAGGAAACCGAGTCAAACCACCTCAGGTGAGCTCGGGGCTCTGCCTACGCAGGCGGCGACGGCGGACATTGATCCAGGGTGGTCGCGGAGCACCGGTGTCTACCGTTAGAGTGGCTAATATCACAGCTGCGACACTCCGTACAAACCGAACCTAAACTGCACACTAAAATATTATGGTGTGCAAATACGCGCGCGAGTAGTAGATTTTAACTTAGGGCAATCGTCCCTTACGCAGATCATGGTTCAACCTAATATGGCATTTTTTAAATCCTTATTCCAACTACAAAGAAGCCAAGAACTGTTGATTATTTCCAGATTATTCCAGAACCCAGTAGGCATGTCTCGAGCGGAGGTGATCGAGCGATTCAACGCCAACGTCGGCTATAGTGGCCTTAACTACTCCGTCAGCCAGGACGTAAGACTTTCACATTTATTCTCTACCAACCGTTTGATGCATCTCCTTCAATTTTACTAACCGTGGACATATCCATATTTCGATTTAAATTTATTGTTCGAATTCATGTTTGGCCATGAGTTAGCTTGTAATGTTTGCTCGTTGCATGATTCGTCGTGCAAAATACATCTGATGACTTCTTATATTCATGTTTAATTAAATCAAAAATAAGTTACTTGAATAATTAATAATTATCAGAATTGGCTACTTGACTGACAAGTCAAATCAGATACTGTTTACATTTATTTAAACGTCACAACGAAGCTTTTATAATTATGAAATTGTCATATAAACACTCGTAGTGTAATATGACGTCATCATTGCAGGTATCAAATCACTACTTATAAACATTAGATTAATTATTAAAACTGCTTTTTAACACAACATGGTCTATTAAAACTTGATTGATCGAATTTTTTTCGTGATCCTTTATGTTTTTAATTTTATTTATTAACAATGTCAAGTAGCCAATTAAATATTAAATTACTCTCAGACGTCACCAAGTCAAGTTCATGGCTCGTATTTCGATTTTAAATAGAATGCTTTTTAAGTGCACTTTATTGTTTTTTTTATATTTTTGTTTGCTGTTATGAAAGCCTGGGGATCTACTCCGAAGCGCGAAAACTTAAATTCCCTTATCTATAGATTGTTCCATGGGAGCGAGTGTATTTTTTATAAGCATACGTATAACAATATCTGTATATTTGTAAAAGGGTCCTTCATTCTCTCAACAATTTTTGGTTTGTCAAAATATGAAGAATTACTACTTATTTCTTACGCACAGCTCTTGTGAAACTATCTATACTATTCACTCGATCACATCATATCATAAGAGTGAGAGGGATAGATATGGGTTTCGCGATTCGGAGTGAAGGCTGAGCCTCTAATGTGATGTTCTGTGGCTTGTAGGCCCGCCCCCTGTTGTGGCTGTTTCTAACGTGGGATCTAGTAAGTCCCCATCATTTATTATTATTTCTTCACACTAGGGTCCCACTGTTTACTATTAGTCATATCGTAGAATGATATTGCTCTAGGGTATAGATGTGATGAATGCTTAGTTCGATCTATCGTTCGTTTGGTTCTTAGCTTCTTTACGAGTGCCAAGGAGGCTTTGAGTTTGTAATATCCGTTTGTCACTTCTGTACTCTATTGTTGTTTTTCTAATTTATTTTGCGCATTTTGCTTTGTCATTCACGCCATGATATTTGTAAATATCACAAAACATAATGTTAAACTTACTTAACTCAACTAATAGTTTATTTAAGAATAGGAATCTCGAAGTATAGCTAACGAATTGTCGAAAAATTCGCCTTTTTAAATGCATGTAAAAGATCGTGAATTGAAATTATTATTACTTTTACGCGATCTCACTGTTAAATCGTGACATCTCTCTCGATTGCAAAGAGATCGATGGAAGTTAAATGGATTACTTAAGATTAGGATCCACATTGATAAGCGTATCGTATGTATAAGATTCTTTAAATCAAACAACTTGAGATCAGACTCCCCTCTCAATAATACACTTTAGATTTTTACCGCCCTCTCGTCGAGCTTTATTGATTCTCATTTTATAGCGTCTTTTCGCCGAAAACAAGGAAAAGTTGATAACGGGAGCCCTGAGTGCTCTCGTCAACAGCGCTGTGCCGAACGCGAATCTGCCGCCGCGAGAATTGGAGGCTCTATTCCATGCGTTGAGGAGGCTCTGCGCTAGTAAAGTGGGATTCGCTGCGTTCACCGCATTGCCGGGGTGAGTGGATAAGCTATAATTAACAGGACAGTTCCCGGGGATAAATAACGCACACGGTCTTTTGGATAAATTGACAACGTTTCAAATTATTAGTAAGTCGTAATTCGACAACCATTTCGGTATCTCTGTCTAAAGGATACAATAAATAAAATAGATTCAGATTTCTTTGTAGTGAACAAAGAAATCTGAATCTATTTTATTGTACTTTAAAAAGAAAATCGTGTTTTAGTGGTAACTGATGCGTGACGCCATATAGTCATATTTATACTATTAGTTGGTCCAGCTAGGGAAGTTACATAAATGATTGGAAAAGTTTCATTCGTGAAACAAAATAAATGATTTACGCATTACAATTGACATTTACTTGTTTTAGCACACAATTTAAAATAGGTCAAGTTAAAAACGTTTGAACGTAATTATTCAGTAAAACACTCACAGGATGCATGGAAGACGGGGATATTCTTTTTACACCACTTGCATCACAAAGCAGTGATGACGTCACTTGTGTCACCCACACTACTACACAATTACCGGAGTGTCATATGTGGCGAAGTGTATGTATCGTGTCTTCTTTATTATGCTTCTTTTCGAACAGTTTCCGCGAATGGATCGGCTCGGCGGTGGTCGGGGCGCTGCGCCGCGGGTCCGCCGCGTGCTCTCACGCCGCCCTCGACGCCGCCTGCGCCCTGATGCAGCCCATGCATCACGAACCGGACCTGAGACAGGAGCAGCTGAATAAAGCCAGCATGCTCGCTACACAGCCGTTTTTAGAAGGACTGCTGGCCATGTGGGCGGAACATGTGGTAAGTCACATTTTTCGTCATCTTACTGCGTCTTAATGATGCCTTTTCAGCGTCGGCAAAAAGGCTACAGCGTAAAAGCACAGCCGCGACACTCCATAGGCTGTCAGCAGAGATAGTAGAATCAAACAAAATCAAGTTTGGGGCTATGTCAATATGTGTGAAATGTCCCAAGATATTTATTTATTATTTACTAGCTTCTGCCCGCGACTTCGCCCGCGTGGAATTCGCTTATCGCGTTCCCGCGGGAACTATGCGTTTTTCCGGGATAGAAAGTAGCCTGTGTCCTTTCCCGGGACCCCAACTATCTCCATGCCAAATTTCATCTCAATCGGTCCAGCGGTTGAAGCGTGAAGAGGTAACACACAGACAAACAGAGTTACTTTCGCATTTATAATATTAATATGGATATGGAAATATGGATATGGATTATTTATTTCATCCCCAGACGGCCGGCAGCGGGGCACTGGTCGTGGCGGCCATGTTGGATTTTCTGACGTTTGCGCTCTGCGTGCCCTACAGTGAGACTACCGACGGAAAACAATTCGACCAGCTGCTCGAAATGGTGGCGAATAGAGGCCGCGTGCTCTTCAAGTTATTTGAGGTAAGTAGAGTCTTCGGCTTCTTGAAGTCATTAACCGTAAATTTTTTAAATTTATTAGACCAGGGGTCGGCAACCTTTGAAAGCCGAGGGCCAGAACCACAATGTGGCAAAATATAGACAGTGCGAGCCATTGAGGATTTTTAGGATTTTAAATGGTAATCAATAATTTATTTAACTAGTATTTACGTACAAGAAAGGGGTCTATATTGACTGACATAACATCGAAGTTCCGATTTTCACAAGTCATTATGTTTTGGGTAATAATTATTGTAAGTCATAATGCCGTTAGTAATAATATAAAAAGCCATAAAAACGAATTACCTAATTTCGTAAGGCATAATAGTCGTGGGTCAGAACTATCATTAGTCATACCAATCAGTATCCAGAACTATCATTGGTCATAATGTAATTGATCCTAAAATTTTCTGACATAACGTTTGATGTGAATTTTGACATTAGTCATAAAACTTATTAGCGATAATTATTCATAGCGTAGAAATATATTATCATAATAGTCATTTGAACAAAAATAATTAATCAATCGGACGAAGAAAAACATACTCTAACCTAACCTAAATGTTTCGTCTCTCGCAGCATTTCGTTTCTGTAAATATTCATACTCTAACCTAACCTAAATGTTTCGTCTCTCGCAGCATTTCGTTTCTGTAAATATTCATACTCTAACCTAACCCAACCTAAATATTTCGTCTGTCGCAGTATTTCATTCTAATGAATATTTTTTTAATCTAATAAAGTCGTTATGACTACCAATAAAAAGCCCATAAGGCTATAAAACAAAATGATATAAAACAGTTATGACTTAAAAGCTTATGATTTTTTAAGTTTCTGATAATAAACAAGTATGTCTTCAGATATTATGGATATCAATATTATGACTAACGATGTGTATTACACTTGATATTATGACTCCTGAACGTTAGGAGTATGTCAAGTTATGTTTATGATTATTATGACTAATGGTACTTATTTCCATAAATTTTATGACTAACATTTTCTGACTAACGAAATTAGGCCCTACAATTTTATGGGAAACAAGGGGATCCCACAAGAAAGTTGCGTCGCAGGTTCTTGCCCCCTGTCTTAGCGATGCGAAGCGTAAGGGACATTTCGTATGAAACGACAATTCATCGGCAATATTTAACCGGTTATTCAAATATGGTCTATGCAACTCACCTCTTTATCTTTTAATGTTCACTTGTCAATTAATTAATGTAATATATGTACGGAATTATAATTTGTAATAGTTTTAAAGTACTTTGTGTAAAATTGTTCAATTTATGGCTTTAAATAAATGAATTGAAATCCCAATTATTTTTACAGCACCCTTCGCTAGCGATCGTGAAAGGCGCTGGCTTGGTTCTCCGCGCGTTGATCCAGGAGGGCGGTTCGGGCGTCGGCGCCAGAATGCAAGCCCTAGCCTTGGCAGAAGCTGCGTTGCCGCGGCATTTGCTGACGGCGCTGTACGCCGGCGCGCGGCTGCACCACCGCCACCTGGCGAGGCATCTCGTCTCGCTGTGGCTCGTCGACCACGCGCCGGCCCATAACCTGCTCAAGAGAATCATGGTGAGTTGGTAGATGCTCGAAAAGTAAATGAGGATCACCGCGCGTCACCAAGGCAAGGCAGCTTGGTCATTTTACGTGGTTTGACATTGACAGCTATAAATCCTCTCCAATCATCACCTTTAACGCAATCTCCAAAGCCAGTGGCGCCCGCTGGTGAGTAAAAAAAAAGTCGGCCCTCATTCAAGGGTTCGCTTTGTAGCTAATATCAAATTTCGTTCGAAGAAGTCAGTGTAGTTTATTATCACAAACCTTTAGTGACAAAACACGGTTACACTTTTCCGATAATAATGATAGTGAGCGAAGTAAAAAAGTGTCAGAAATAAGTCACGAAATCCAGTTATTTTTCTTTGGAATAGCTACTTGAATCTGCACACCTGTTCTGTGTAACTTCAAAGTGCTTCATTATAAGCGGTACATGCACCTTTTTAAAAAAAAATCTCGAGCATTTTTCCACGTCTTGGTCATACATTTTACACTTTTATCACGCCAATGTACCGCTTGTAAGGCTCACTTGCACCAAGCCCGCTAACCTAGGGTTGGTTAGGCTCTTAATACAGGTTTACTTGTATCAACTTACGTCATAGAGGCTAACACGATAAATGGCTTAACTGATGAATCCGCGTGACGTTGCAGCCGTCAGGGCTGCTCGCGTTCCTGGAGTCGACGGAGGCGCCCCCCGCGGCGGCGCTGGAGGCCGACAAGGTGGCGGAGCGAGACAACCTGCAGCTGGCGCAGGCCGCGAGCAAGCCGCGCGCCGCGCACTGGGAGGCGCTCGAGCGGCAGGTCAAATACGTCGAGAGACACCTGGAGGTACGTTATAAGGCCGCCACAGACGAGCTGGCGGAGCGAGACAACCTGCAGCTGGCGCAGGCCGCGAGCAAGCCGCGCGCCGCGCACTGGGAGGCGCTCGAGCGGCAGGTCAAATACGTCGAGAGACACCTGGAGGTACGTTATAAGGCCGCCACAGACGAGCTGGCGGAGCGAGACAACCTGCAGCTGGCGCAGGCCGCGAGCAAGCCGCGCGCCGCGCACTGGGAGGCGCTCGAGCGGCAGGTCAAATACGTCGAGAGACACCTGGAGGTACGTTATAAGGCCGCCACAGACGAGCTGGCGGAGCGAGACAACCTGCAGCTGGCGCAGGCCGCGAGCAAGCCGCGCGCCGCGCACTGGGAGGCGCTCGAGCGGCAGGTCAAATACGTCGAGAGACACCTGGAGGTACGTTATAAGGCCGCCACAGACGAGCTGGCGGAGCGAGACAACCTGCAGCTGGCGCAGGCCGCGAGCAAGCCGCGCGCCGCGCACTGGGAGGCGCTCGAGCGGCAGGTCAAATACGTCGAGAGACACCTGGAGGTACGTTATAAGGCCGCCACAGACGAGGTGGCGGAGCGAGACAACCTGCAGCTGGCGCAGGCCGCGAGCAAGCCGCGCGCCGCGCACTGGGAGGCGCTCGAGCGGCAGGTCAAATACGTCGAGAGACACCTGGAGGTACGTTATAAGGCCGCCACAGACGAGCTGGCGGAGCGAGACAACCTGCAGCTGGCGCAGGCCGCGAGCAAGCCGCGCGCCGCGCACTGGGAGGCGCTCGAGCGGCAGGTCAAATACGTCGAGAGACACCTGGAGGTACGTTATAAGGCCGCCACAGACGAGCTGGCGGAGCGAGACAACCTGCAGCTGGCGCAGGCCGCGAGCAAGCCGCGCGCCGCGCACTGGGAGGCGCTCGAGCGGCAGGTCAAATACGTCGAGAGACACCTGGAGGTACGTTATAAGGCCGCCACAGACGAGCTGGCGGAGCGAGACAACCTGCAGCTCAAATGCATCTCCTTGGACTTGACCGAGTGATGAAACCGGGCGCAGTCTCTAAAGTAACTTTGTCTGTCTGTGTCTGTCTGTTGCCTTCACCCTTCAACTCCAGGATCGATTTAGATAAAATTTTGTACGGACATAGTTGGAGTCCAGGGGAAGGACATAGAATAGAATAGAATAGAATAGAATAGAATACATTTATTGACAATCGGACGACACAGAGATACAAACGAACACAGATGATAATACATGAGAAAAATAATAATAAAAACTACATAAAAACTCATAGGAACACTCACTCACATAGGCTACTTTTTATCCCGGAAAAAAGGTATAGTTCCCGTGGGAACGCGGTAACCACGCGACCGAAGTCGCGGGCATTAATGACCGAATTCCGTGTGGGCAGAAGCTAGTCATAAAATAATGCTACATTTTACACATCGATTTGTTTTCCCCAGCACTACGCCCAGCTAGCCTTGCAACACTGGGCGGCGCGCGGCAACGCGCCGCGCGCCGCTCGGGACGCCCGCGACCGGCCGGTGTTGCTGCGGCGGCGGAGAGAACGGCTCAAGTCCACCGCTAACTGGTCGCTGTTCTACTACCAGTTCCACAGAGACCACGCGCTACCGAATCTCATATGGAATCATACCGTGAGTTGCTATTTTAACTAGCCCTATATCTGTAAGGCATCTTTCAGGCACTTAAGACAGCGATAAAATTAAACATATGTGAATATATGATAGTGTTTATGAAGCCACCACAACAGCCTATTTATAGACCGGGAGATACTGACAGAGAATTCCGAACCATTTGTACCCGACTGGCGATTCTACTGGGGTATAATTACGATTACGAATGCTTGTAGCATTAAGTCCGCCTATTGTACACTGCATTTTTTTGTTTGTGCAATAAAGAGTTTAAATAAATAAATAAATTACGTCCAATCGCGTGAGCGTTAATCGATTGGACCGCTGGTACTGGCGCTATGACCATGATTTTCCTTTTCGTCATGACGTAATTAGACCCCTGTAGAGTCTCCATCCTGGTACAAATGGTTCGGAATTTTCTGTCAGTATCGTCCGGTCTATTACGTCCCATTGCGGGGTACAGGCCTCCTCTCATCAGGAGCCGGTTTGGGCTATAGTCTCCACGCGGGCCCAGCGTGTTTTGGGGACGTTACACACACCCTTGAATCACTTCCCAGATGCGTGAAGGTTGTCTCACGATGTTTTCCTTGGTTGAAAAGGTCAGTTCTAATTAAATTTCGTACATAAGTAAACACAGAGGTTCGCCTGCCGTCCTATCCGTCCTCGGTTCGAAGCTTTGGTACCGAATAAAAAATAGATAAATAAACCTTCGACGCTCTGCATGAGAGACGGTAGGTGAAGCCACTAGGTTTCCAAATTTTGGTTCTATATACAAACAATATCAAAAATTGATATTTTTTGAAAAAAAAAAGCTTTTCGCTGAGTTTGTTTAGCTGTCTTGTTCTCAGCATTGCAAGCTCTGGTATATTCATTTAATTATTGGCCCGTATTTGGCCAATTTGCTGCATTAACAACTGAATTTGAATATTTATTAGACGGCCGGATTGGTCCAGTTGGTAGTGAGCCTGCCTTCTGATCCGATGGTCGCGGGTTCGAGTCCCGCTCGGGGCAAACTTTGTGTGATGAACACGAATGTTGTACTCGAGTCATGGATGTTTAGTATTTATATATGTATGTATTTCTATATATATATAAGTATTTGTATCGTTGTCTAGCACCCATAGTACAAGCTTTGCTTAGTTTGGGGCTAGGTCGATAAGTGTGAAATGTCCCAAGATATTTATTATTATTATTTATTTATTTATTATTATCAACATTTTCACCATTAGACCCGGGAAGAGCTACGGAACGCTCTTGAGAACGAGCTCCGCGCGTTCCAATCGGACCGCGAGATCGCCGGAGACACCCTGACGTCCTGGAACCATGCCGAGCTGGAGGTGCACTACCAGTGTCTCCAGAACGAGGTCAAGATCGGCGACTACTACCTCCGGATATTGCTGGAGCAACGGGATAATGATGACAGCCCTATAAGGAAATCGTAAGTAAAACTATGTATAAATCCAGGTCTTTGGAGACAGCTCCATCATCGTCATCGTAGACGACGAAGACGCACATAACTACTTACGAATAGTGTTGGAGTGGTAAAACAATGATGACATTTTCGAATAGGGATGACGACAACTTTATTTTCCTTAGTCTATCAGGAAGATTATTGAAAAGTATTGGACACCTGCGGTGATATATTGAGTTGCGTGACGTCACGGTTAGGTACGATTTATAACCTAACGGTGACGTAGTTAGCCCCCACTCTCCAACTTTAATGCGTTTTAACTTAGTAATTCTTTGTTAATTTGATAAAACAAAAAATACGTGTCTAATATTTTTTTATTACCTGACTGACGGACTACTTAGAATTTCGATTTCTTCACCCTGTCGTCATCCCTATTGACAAGTGCCGACAACTCCATAGCTGTCAAATTAACAGTGGCCAAAGCGTTTTGTTCGCTGCTACGAGGGCGTCGGTCGGGTCCGAACAACAGTCTTATAACGGAAATCGTAAGTCCTCACTAGTACTCTATGCTGGGAAATCGCTGGAGAAACATAATGGTTTTAGCTGAAAGACGTCGACTGCTGGACCTGTCTACGACTTGGAGCAGCAAGACAATGATGACAGCTCTATACGGAAATCTCAAGTCGTTGACAAACGCTACGTCAATATAAAGACAGTAAGTAATCCAGGATCGAGTTGCAGGCCCCGACACGGTTCTTGAGCGGTGAGCGAAAGTAGAGGGGATTTTTGCGGCATAGTGCCCGCTGCTTCCCGCGCCTCCGCCGATGAGACCTTATTTTCGACTTCTGCGCATCCAAGGCCACCTCTTAAGATCCCTGCTGGGGCCTGTAACTCCATCCTGGACGACTTAGGGTGATTTGATTCATGCATGGTTTTTAGGGTTCCGAAGTCCACAAGGAACCCTTATAGTTTCGCCATGTCCGTCCGTCCGTCCGTCCGTCCGTCCGTCCGTCTGTCCGCACTATTTCTCGGAGATGCTTAGGTCTAGAGAGCTGTAATTTGGCATGAATATGCATATCAGTTACGCTGACAAAGTGGTACAATAAAATTTTGAAATATATTTTTTTATAGGGTACCTCCCCTTCTCGTAAAGTGGGGATGTAATTTTTTTTTCTTGCGTACCCCATGGTGCGGCATATCGTTGAATAGGTCTTAAAAAAATATTGTGGGTTTGTTAAAACCATTTTTTGATTAAGTGATGCGTTTGTGAAATATTAAGCTTTAAAGTGCTATTTTTTGTTAGAGTCACGTGTCCCCCCCCCCCCTGCCAGCTAAATGGTGGTATTTGGATGGCTGAAAAAAATCACAGTTGTGGCATATATAACGTAGTTGAAAGAAAAACTATCAGAGCTAAGTAGGCTGTACAAACTTACGAGTATAGTCGACCAACTTATAATGATGATTTTTCTCGAGCGGCAGGGGCGTCGGGCGGGCACGTCATACCACAGGCTAGCTAGATGCTAATAAGTCTTAGAAAGGTACTGTGGGCATCCTCAACTTCGGAACCCTATAATTTGCGCGTGGCCCGACACGCACTTGGCCGGTTTTTATTCTTATCTTCTCTTTAAATAATGGCTTCTGTCTATGTGCAAGACAATTTCGCCAGTGTCAAGTAATTGGCCTACAGGCCGAACAGTGTACGGTAATAATGATAAATGTACGGTGTAAAAGATAAATCAAGTAAAAATGGGGAAGCTCAACAAACGTCAACCATCTTGGACGACGGCCATTGAGCAACCTCGCATGCATGGTTGACGGACTCGTTAAATATGGCCGCCGAGCTGTCATTCCATACAGAAACGTCATTTTATCCCATAGTAAAATATTTAACGTTAACGTTAGCTTCAACGGACGATTTGAATCAACTCACCCTTACTGTCTTAATATGGACGTAGAGTTTGTACGATGTACGATGCCGGTAGTAAGTCTTGAAAATGTAGGCGTTTTCAACTGACACTTCACGTCCGATAGTTCTTCCGTGATTGAGCAAACGCGATTAAAAAAGAATGTGACGAATAAATTACGTTAATATTTATTTATATTTGGTTGTATCTTTCAGCACGCACAGTACAGTCGAGTTCATTAATATGTGTACATTTTTGGACCTTATTATAACGGAGTAAGCTGCAAAAGTGTGTGTATACTGGCGAACTCGACTGTACTGCACATTTTTTTTATGAAAATCACCGCTGCGACACTCAATGCGCCCATGTAAAATGGAGTTTTTATTTTTTATTTTAGATACGAGTTCTTCAATGATTTATATCACCGGTTCCTATCGACGCCAAAAGTCGAGATGAAGTGTATGTGCCTTCAAGCAATGAGCATAGTGTACGGAAGGTACTATGAGGACATAGGACCATTCGCCGACACCAAGTACATAGTACAGATGTTGGACAGGGTGAGACTATGGTTTTAATGGATTCGAGTTGGCACACTTACCTTTTCCTGTGAATTTCTGTTGTTGACAATTGATAACGCAGATTCTATCGATACTAATATTATAAATGCGAAAGTAACACTGTCTTTCTGTCTGTTACCTCTTCACGGTTAAACGGCTGGACCGATTTAGACGAAATTTGGTATGTAGATAGTTGGAGTCCCGGGAAAGGACATAAACTACTTTTTATAACGAAAAAAAAACGCATTTAATTCGAGAACGCGATAACCGAATTCCATGAATTTCCATGTAAGTGAAGTCAGAAGCTAGTAAAGAAATAATGTAGCTTTATTTTAACATTATATTATTAGTAAGTAATGATTTTTATATTTGTTTTTCAGACATGTGATAGAATGGAAAGGGACAGGCTAGTGCAGTTCCTCTCAAAACTAATTTTACATAGAAGAAACGTTAGCGAAATTTTAGAATGGAACGGTATAAGGTAAGATATTTTTTTTCATATTTCTTACACTATAAAGCTAAAAGAATAAATTATCTACATCTCGATTGGCACAACACCGTCGGCTGGAGAGTAATAGATTTTTAGGAGGCTGCCTCGAGACGGTAAAATGGCGTTAGAAATAGTATTGTTTAATCGGATATAGGACTTTTATAATAATTGATTGTTTGTAAAGTCCGTTTACGGACGATAATTTTACGTGATAACGTCACGCTTAGGCCGCTCGTGCCTCTCTATCGCTTGTTGCGCGCTCGGCTCAGGTGGAACGTGACATTGCGTCATGCTTTTTCGTGCATGCAGCCGGCGTTCATCGATTTATAAGACGTTATCACGTCAAAACTATGCTTATATGATGACTAGCTTTTCCCCGCGACTTCGTACGCGCCTAAACATTAAAATATAAAAATCCCATTTTTTCCCGTTCCCGTGGAAATTTCGGGAAATCCTTTCTTAGTGCTCCCCTACGCTCCCCAAGGAACCTGCATGCCAAATTTCAGCTCTCTACGACCAGTAGTTTCGGCTCTGCGTTGATATGTCAGTCAGTCAGTTTCTTCTTTTATGTATTTAGATTTGTTGTTGATGTATCTTGCTTGTTCCAGAATCCTAGTGGACCTAATGACATTAGCGCATTTGCACACTACGCGAGCTACGGTCCCGGCGCAGAGCAACGTGATCGAAGGGCCCGCGCGCAGCGAGGGCGGCGATAGAGAGTGGTACTACAACGTCGAGCAGGGCGGCAAGGTCGAACGGCAAGGGCCCGTCAGCTTCCAGCAGGTGAGACTTTACCAATACATCATCAGCTCATAACATCTTCATCATCATCATCATTTCAGCCGATAGACGTCCACTGCTGGACATAGGCCTCCCCCAAGGCGCGCCACTCAGACCGGTCCTGTGCCACTCGCATCCACCGCGTTCCCGCGACCTTTAAAAGGTCGTCACTCCATCTTGTTGGAGGCCTACCGACAGCTCGTCTACCGGTTCGCGGACGCCACTCCAGGACTTTCTGACCCCACCGGCCATCAGTCCTGCGAGCAATGTGCCCCGCCCACTGCCACAAGGTTCGCAATTCTTACGAATAACATCTTACTAATATAATAAAGCTGAAAGTTTGTTTGGATGTTTAGATGTTTGTCACGCTAAAACGGCTCGATCAATTTGCTTGAAGTTTGGCATACAGATAGTTTCTAATCTGGATTAACACATATGTATGAAATGACAAAACGATGACATTGACAGCCACCACCTAGCAGACAGTGGCTCCAACTAGCGATCAGCAATACGGTGGCCCTCATTTACTGTGGAGCCGAGTAATCAAGCCCCTATAGACGTATTGCTCGAGTTACCATTATCGTTGTCCACAGTTGAAAGAGCTGTACAACAGCGGCGCGATCAACAACAAGACGAAATGCTGGGCGCACAGCATGGAAGGGTGGCGGTGCGTCGCCGCAGTACCCCAGCTGAAGTGGACCTTGGTGGCGAGGGGAACTGCCGTGATGGACGAGAGCGCGCTGGCGGCCACCGTCCTGGACCTCCTGGTGGCCGCCGCGCAGTACTACCCCAGCAGGTGAGACTGATGAGTACGCAGCGAGCGTCGCGATTGTTGTTGCAATTGGGAGAACATTCACCGATGTTGGAAGATGAATTTTTCATTATTACCTACCTACCGTTACTAACGATTTTTCAACGCATCATAGTGGATTTGTGATATGGGTGTAGATTACTGTAGATGAAACATGTTCTTCTATTTTGTAAAAGTGCCCGAAGTGCCGAAGTGCCGAAGCCCATTTATTTATTCAGCAAATGGGTGCTGAGTAAATAAATTAATGAATTGAACTGAATTTTCCGCCATCAGATAACGTCACAGGGTCGTCAACAAACACTACAGGTTTGACGTCTATAATATGATCCTTCCAGATCCCCCTTTCACCAAATTTTTTTCATAAACCAATGCACATCTTCCTCATAATATAACTTCGTGCCCGACCCTCCCTGGGAGTAAGAGACGGTCGGGCGGCAGGGGAGCACGTGATATTGATGACGTCATACACCACAGTTTAGCATTCGCACGCCCGAGAAACTCTGCACAACGGAACGATGGCGTAGGGGACTCATCATGAATGATATCTAACTCTCCCCATCTTTTTCTTCCTTTCGTTTGACTTAAGTTAGATTTGACAGAAAGGAAGTATCCAGTATCATGATTCCTTATTTCTTTTTAATTCGATCATAGAGTCATGTCATAGAGTCGGTCATATATAGCATCTTTTTGCTAATTTTTGTCGACAGTATGTTTCGTGCTATGCGCGTGTTTAGTCTCCCCGCAACCCTCGCCGTCCCCGCTGTCGTCTCGCCCCCCAACGTCTGTCACACCTCAGGGACGGTCGGGCACAAAGTTGATTATATTATCTGCTAGTAAAATCTGTCAACAGGGATGAAGAGGACGCGGTAATACGTCCGCTGCCGAAGATCAAACGGATGCTGTCGGAGCCATCTTGTTTAGCGCACGTGGTACAGTTGCTGCTAACATTTGACCCCATATTGGTTGAGAAGGTGAGTTCTTATTAGGTTTCAAAGGAACAGTCGAGTGCGAAAAGATGTATACACATTTCAACCCTATTCCTTTGGTATGATGTTCAAAAGTGTATACATATTTTGGTCCTCGATTGTACATGGGTGGGGATTGGTGAAATGTATCGGTATTTAATATCTTGGATCACAGACCATCACTGATAGATAGAAGTGTAAAACAATGATTTTGTAAGGTTTGACTTGAGTACATTTCTACATATAAGTTGCTACTATCGTTTCGGTACTTTTTGGAATTATAACTGAGGTAAAAAATAAAAAAACACACGTGTGCGGTCGAAGTGTTTATTGAGTGTAAATAAAATTGAAAGTTTTAAGTAATAATAACGTTGAACGTAAATTTTGCGCCTTGTATTTTTCGCCTATCCTTTGAGGTTAAATAGTGATTTTTTTACTTACGAACTTGCATCATTTTCTTTACTTACTTCCAGGTGGCAACATTACTGTATGAGGTGATGCAAGACAATCCCGAGGTTTCAAAGCTGTACCTTACGGGGGTGTTCTACTTCATGCTTCTTTATACGGGATCGAACCTGCTACCTATCGCGAGGTTCCTACGAGTAACGCATATGAAACAGGCCTTTAGGGCGGATCAGGTAAGGTTACAGAGTTACTGTTTATGTAAGATCATGTAATTGTTATGAGAAAAGTTATTTTTTCTTAAATTCCTATCAGAGACAATGTTCCTATAAGAGATATATAAGACTGTCAATCTCCTTACATTACGGCGTACATCGGAAATAGCCAGGGAGCTCCAAATTTTCATACTTCGCCTGTACAGCGCCATCTAGATGTTGCTCATGGAGTTCAAATTTATATGCAGGCTGCCTAGGCAGCGACATCTATTATCGCATTTAACACTTATTTCGGGCGTACGCTGACTTGTTTAAAGGTTGTCATTCTAATGATTCCTATCAAAACGACGAACATTTACCATGAATTCTCTCCATGGTTACCACCACCAGTTGTAATCACGTGTTTCCATCATCAGACGACATCCGACATCATGCAGCGCTCAATCCTCGGCCAGCTGCTTCCAGAAGCCATGGTGTGTTACCTGGAGAACCATGGCGCTGATAAATTCGCCCAGATCTTCCTTGGCGAGTGGGACACGCCTGAGGCCATCTGGAACTCCGAGATGAGGTCAGAATACAAATACAATACAATACAAATACTCTTTATTGAACTCCACGCAACAGAGAAAAATAATAACGGAACAAAAGATCATTAGGAAAACATTTTGTTAGGCATACAGCAGGTGTTATCGCTAATAGAATGATCCCTAACTTTAACTAGGGGACTAAGATATTTGCACCAATAGTAAATGGCTTAGACATCATGTAATTAATCAAGAGGGTGTATTCTGAATGTTGGTAACGTGCAAATAACTGTCAAATAAGTCGCTGTTTTCATTAATTTCTAAATTTGATTCAGTGAAGAAAGAAATAATCGCTCTGTAGTTCGCTCTTAATGACAATTAATTAAAGATCCAAATACAAGCTTATACATTCATAATATAAATAAGCTTCATTCCGCAATTTTCGTCTGCATTGGATCTCGACTCCAGGTTACCAGCGCTAACCCTGATGCAAATGGACCTAACCATTCCCCCTTCCAACTGCTTGTACTGACAGCCCCCTTATTTCCAGGCGAATGCTAATAATGAAAGTGTCAGCACACATCGGGGAGTTCACGCCCCGACTGCACGCACACATCGCCGCCCGCTACCCCTACCTGGCCATACCGGCCGTCTGCTACCCGCAGCTGCAGCACGAGCTGTTCTGCAACATGTTCTACCTGCGCCATCTGTGCGACACGCACAAGTTCCCCGCCTGGCCGATACCGGAGCCGGTGAGTACCCGCTACCGCTACCTGGCCATACCGGCCGTCTGCTACCCGCAGCTGCAGCACGAGCTGTTCTGCAACATGTTCTACCTGCGCCACCTGTGCGACACGCACAAGTTCCCCGCCTGGCCGATACCGGAGCCGGTGAGTACCCGCTACCGCTACCTGGCCATACCGGCCGTCTGCTACCCGATTATTGTACCTGGCACGCTACCTGCTTATCCTGACGGGCTGTACCAGTTTTTTTATATATAAGCGAATATAGATAATGTTTAGGCCATAGTAGCCTAGCGGTTAACCAACCGCTCTCATACATACCGCGGTCGTGGGTTCAGATTGTAGCTTGTATTTCTAAGTTTATGTGCGAAATTGAATTTTAATTACCAACTAGGCTTTTTGGCCTTGGATCGTGAAAAACGGCATGCATCTGCAAAGCAATTAGTGGGACGTAAATAGGCTGTAAATTGACGAGATGTAATAGGGATGACGACAGGATGAAGAAATCGAAATTCTAATTAGTCCGTCAGTCAGGTAATAAAAAAATATGAGACACGTATTTTTTGTTTTATCAAATTAACATGACTAAGTTAAAACGCGTTAAAGTTGGAGAGTGGGGGGCTAACTACGTCACCGTTAGGTATAAATCGTACCTAACCGTGACGTCACTACGACGTGACTAAAAGCTCATTTAAAGAAGTTTTGGCTCGACTCGAATTCCTAAATATATTACTTATATATATATATATATATATATATATATATATAGTTTAGTTTATGTATTTTATAATTTACTATAGTATTATGTAGTCTATGTATTATAATATAATATAAATAAGTATATTTAGATTCTCCTTTATTTTTCTGTACATACTTATTTGTCTACTCGTGAACATGTTTCCTCTCCACTACTCAAAGGTTAGCTGGAAGAAATTCCTTGTAGGGATAAGCTCGCCTTTGTACATGTGTCTCTTCTCTGTATTGATAATTGTATTTGTGTTTTTTTTTCTGTACAATAAAGTGTTACTTACTTACTTACTTACTTACGTCACGCGACATTTCAACTCAATATATCTCCGTATAAGTTTGATTACTTGAAAAAAGAAAAAATACGTGTCCAATACTTTTCAATAATCTTCCTGATAGACTAAGGAAAAAAAGTTGTCGTCATGCCTATTTCTCAAGTTTACTATCCTATTATAACATTGCGTTGTGATGTTGACGGTTAGTAATCAAGTGGAATATTCGGTGTATCTTATGCATCTCAATAATAAGTTCAATGTTAATGAGAGTTTCCCCACCAGGTACAACTCCTCAAAGACGTCCTCGAGGCATGGCGTCGCGAGGTGGAGAAGAAGCCTCCGTCTATGACGGCCAGCGAAGCGTACGCCGCGCTCGGGCTCACCGGACAACAGGACGAGGCGGCCGTCCGCAAGGCGTACTACCGGCTCGCGCAGCAGTACCACCCGGATAAGAACCCCGAGGGCCGGGTAAGAAAATTAGTAAAAAAATAAAAACCGACTTCAAACTCCGACAGCCTACAAAGTCGGTGTCAAGATCACTATAAGATTGTCATTAGCTTTGGGTCAGTTCATTTGACACCGACTGCTGTCGGTGTTTGAAGTCGGTTTTTAATTTGTCATTGAAATTTTTTTTGGCTACAGTTTCCAAACCTGGGTACGATGGGACGTAACTCTCACTGTAGTCTTTGAAATTGATGTCAAAATCATATACGTGCTAACAAATTTCGAGGAGTTCCTTTATTTTCTCCTGGATTCCATTATCAAAACTGAACCAAATTAAAATGGGACTAATGCGGAGGAACCACCTTTCGATTCAGTCGAAAAATAATCATTGAAATCGGTTCACAATTGACGGGGAGTAATCGCGGAACCTAAAAAAACAACAGGTCTATTGAGAAACTCCTCCTTTTTTCGAACATTCATAATTACACACACATGGTCACGTGACTTCTACACACTTATCATTAGTATATAAATTGCACAGTCAAGACGCTGATCGCACGAAAAGTTAACGCTAGATTTCGTTTGTTACGAGTATGCACATCAATGTGTTTATTTAATTTTTCTCAAACATCCAATGAAATATTGATATTATGTTCTTCTTATTAGCCTGGGAAGTATCACGTTTCAGGCGCGGCTAGACAATTGGTCTATAATGAAATTTCATACAAACGTTGCAGGCCAAAGCCGGCAACTCACTTTTTTTTAATTTCTATTTTACATATTTGTGACACAGCATCTTGGCATTCCGCCATTTAAAAAAAGCTACAAGCAATATTTACTCTATGGTTCGCTATGTCATTCTGCCAATACAGCTATTAAAAACGGAACGGAAGTTGTCGGCCTCGTAACTATCCGGCCTCACTTCGTTCGGCCATATATAATACTCGGCCTGACATTACTACAGAGGCCCCGCAGATGTATGTATAGTGCTTTTCTCAAACATGCAATGAAATAAATAAATAAAATAACATTTTATATATAATATATTTTGTCTTTTTTACATAAATAAAACTGCGATACCTATGTGGCAAATATGGTTCATGTTTTTTTAATAGCTGTATTGGCAGAATATCATAGCGAACCATAGAGTAAATATTGCTTGTAGCTTTTTTTAAATGGCAGAATGCCAAGATGCTGTGTTACAAATATATCAAATGGAAATTAAAAAAAAGGTGAATTGCCGGCCTAGGCCTGCAACGTTTGTATGAAATTTCATTATAGACCAATTGTCTAGCCGCGCCTGAAACGTGATACTTCCCAGGGTAATAAGAAGATCATAATATCTATATTTCATTGCATGTTTGAGAAATGTAGTATTATAACGATAGATCGTTTGTCGCAGGACCGGTTCGAAGCCGTGAACCAGGCGTACGAGTTCCTCTGCAGCCGCAACGTGTGGTCGGGCGACGGGCCCAACGCTAACAACATCGTGCTCATCCTGCGCACGCAGACTATTCTCTTCCAGCGGTATTCCGACGGTGAGTGGCTTTTAATGAACAATTATGAAACTGTTCTATGTTATTATGTTCATTGTAGTTTTGAATCTCATATTGTAAGATTTTAATTTTGGAGACTATTTTTAGATAAGTACCATACACTGTAGTCTCAGTAATTTATGTATCTCATATTTGTATTGCGCTATGCTGTTTCTTATGAAAAATTATATAAATGACGTGTAAAAGAGCCCAGGTATGGCCCATTTGCTGAATACATTTTTTGTATTTGTATTTGCATGAATTTGTGACCCTTGGCTACGTCTGTTAACTCTTGTAAGTCTCGATCTTTTATGTGAGAATTTCCTCCATATTTGCAATTTCCGTAGTGCTAAAAGGGTTAATGAGTTTCAGTGACTTGTTTCATTCCTAAAATTATGAGTGATGTGGCTTGTGCCCTGTTCTGTCATTTTTTTTTGTTCATGACAGTTCTGGCGCCGTACAAGTACGCCGGCTACCCTCAACTGCTGAGTACGGCGCGCTTGGAGGCCGAAGCGGAACAGCTGTTCGCGGAACGGGACAGCGCGGGGCTATTGCCCGCCGCGTGCGAGCTCGCGCACGCCACCGGTGCGGTGCTCCGCGCTCAACGCCGAGGAGCTGCGGCGCGAGGGCGGCCTGCAGGTCTGTACGGACTGACGGCGGCGCGGGGCTATTGCGCCGCCGGCGAGCTCAGGCTACATCAGAAAGTTAAATCGTCTGTTAAATTTTCACAATGGAGAAAAGAACGTCTCTATATAGAATGACAGCT